>JAWPHD010015364.1:0-55740 GCA_037043455.1 Cyrtodaria siliqua | reverse complement strand
CTTTATGTTGTGTATTGTCGTGTAACCCTGTCTTTACCACACTTTATGTTGTGTAGTGTAGTGTAACCCTGCCTTCACCTCTCTTTACGTTGTGTATTGTCGTGTAACTATGTCTTCACCACACCTTATGTTGTGTATTGTCGTGTAACCCTGTCTTCACCACACTTTATGTCGTGAATTGTCGTGTAACTTCTAGCATCATCACACTTTATGTCATGTATTGTCGTGTAACCCTGTCTTCACCACACTTTTTGTCGTGTATTGTCGTGTAACCCTGTCTTCACCACTCTTTATGTTGTATATTGTCGTGTAACCCTGTATTCACCACTCTTTACGTTGCGTATTGTCGTGTAACCCTGCCTTCACCACACTTTACGTTGTGTATTGTCGTGTAACTATGTCTTCACCACATTTTATTTTGTGTAGTGTCGTGTAACCTTGTCTTCACCACTCATTATCTCGTGTATTGTCGTGTAACCCTATCATCATCACACTTTATGTCATGTATTGTCGTGTAACCCTGTCTTCACCACACTTTTGTTGTGTATTGTCGTGTAACCCTGTTTTCACCACTCTTGTCGTGTATAGTCGTGTAACCCTGTCTTCACCACTCTTTATGTTGTGTATTTTCGTGTAACCCTGTCTTCACCACTCTTTACGTTGCGTATTGTCGTGTAAACCTGCCTTCACCACACTTTACGTTGTGTATTGTCGTGTAACTATGTCTTCACCACACTTTATGTTCTGTATTTTCGTGTAACCCTGTCTTCACCACTTCTTATGTCGTTTATTGTCGTGTAACCCTATCATCACCACACGTTATGACATGTATTGTCGTGTAACCATGTCTTCACCACACTTTTTGTCCTGTATTGTCGTGTAACCCTGTCCTCACCACTCTTTATGTTGTGTATTGTCATGTAACCATGTCTTCACCACACCTTATGTTGTGTATTGTCGTGTAACCCTGTCTTCAGCACTCTTCATGTTGTATATTGTCGTGTAACCTGTTTTCACCACTCTTTACGTTGTATATTGTCGTGTAACTCTGTCTTCACCACTCTTTACATTGTGTATTGTCGTGTAACCCTGTCTTCACCACTCTTTATGTCGTGTAACACTGTCTTCAACACCCTTTATGTTCTGTTTTGTCGTATAACCCTGTCTTCGCCACTCTTTATGTCGTGTATTGTCGTGTAACCCTATCATCACCACACTTTATGTCATGTATAGTCGTGTAACCATGTCTTCACCGCACTTTTTGTCGTGTATTGTCGTGTAATCATGTCTTCACCACTCTTTATGTCGTGTATTGCCGTGTAACCCTGTCTTCACCACTCTTTATGTTGTGTATTGTCATGTAACCCTGTCTTCACTACACCTTATGTTGTGTAGTGTCGTGTAACCCTGTCTTCGTCACTCTTCATGTTGTGTATTGTCGTGTAACCTGTCTTCACCACTCTTTACGTTGTATATTGTCGTGTAACCCTGTCTTCGCCACTCTTTATGTTGTGTATTGTCGTGTTACCCTGTCTTCAACACTCTTTATGTGGTGTAACCCTGTCTTCAACACCCTTTATGTTCTGTTTTGTCGTATAACCCTGTCTCCGCCACTCTTTATGTTGTGTATTGTCGTGTAACCCTGTCCTCGCTACTCTTTATGTTGTTAATTGTCGTGTAACGTGTCTTCACCACTATTTACGTTGTATATTGTCGTGTAACTCTGTCATCAACACCACTCTTTACGTTGTGTATTGTCGTATTGTATATTGTCGTGTAACCCTGCCTTTTCCACACTTTATGTTGTGTATTGTCGTGTAACCCTGTCTACACCTCACTTATGTTGTGTATTGTCGTGTAACCCTGTCTTCACCACTCTTTATCTTTTGTATTGTCGTGAAACCCTGTCTTCTTGTCGTGTAACCCTGCCTTCATCAGTCTTTATGTTGTGTATTGTCGTGTAACCCTGTCTTCACCACACTTTATGTTGTGTATTGTCGTGTAACCCTGTCTTCACCACACTTTACGTTGTGTAGTGTAGTGTAGTGTAACTATGTCTTCACCACACCTTATGTTGTGTATTGTCGTGTAACCCTGTCTTCACCACACTTTATGTCGTGTATTGTCGTGTAACCCTATCATCACCACACTTTATGTCATGTATTGTCGTGTAACCATGTCTTAACCACACTTTTTGTCGTGTATTGTCGTGTAACCATGTCTTTACCAATCTTTATGTCGTGTATTGTCGTGTAATCCTGTCTTCACCACTCTTTATGTTGTGTATTGTCGTGTAACCCTGTATTCACCCCAACATATGTTGTGTATTGTCGAGTAACCCTGTCTCACCACTCTTTATGTCGTGTAACACTGTCTTCAACACCCTTTATGTTCTGTTTTGTCGTATAACCCTGTCTTCGCCACTCTTTATGTCGTGTATTGTCGTGTAACCCTATCATCACCACACTTTATGTCATGTATTGTCGTGTAACCATGTCTTCACCACACTTTTGGTCGTGTTTTGTCGTGTAACCATGTCTTCACCACTCTTTATATCGTGTATTGTCGTGTAACCCTGTCTTCATCACTTTTTATGTCGTGTATTGTCATGTGACCCTGTCTTCACCACACCTTATGTTGTGTAGTGTCGTGTAACCCTGTCTTCATCACTCTTCATGTTGTGTATTGTCGTGTAACCTGTCTTCACCACTCTTTACGCTGTATATTGTCGTGTAACCCTGTCTTCGCCACTCTTTATGTTGTATATTGTCGTGTAACCCTGTCTTCGCCACTCTTTATGTTGTGGATTGTCGTGTAACCCTGTCTTCACCACTCTTTATGTCGTGTAATCCTGTCTTCAACATCCTTTATGTTCTGTTTTGTCGTATAACCCTGCCTTCGCCACTCTTTATGTTGTGTATTGTCCTGTAACCCTGTCTTCGCTACACTTTACTTTATGTCGTGTATTGTCGTATAACCATGTCTTCGGCACCCATATGTTGTGTATTGTCGTTTAACCCTGTTCTCGCTACTTTTTAGTGTAACGTGTCTTCACCACTATTTACGTTGTATATTGTCGTGTAACTCTGTCATCACCACTCTTTACGTTGTGTATTGTCGTGTTGTATATTGTCGTTTAACCCTGCCTTCTCCACACTTTATGTTATGCATTGTCGTGTAACCCTGCCTTTATCACTCTTTATGTTGTGTATTGTCGTGCAACCCTGCCTTCTCCATAATTTATGTTATATATTGTCGTGTAACCCTGCCTTCACCACTTTTTATGTTGTGTATTGTCGTGTAACCCTGTCATCACCACTCTTTATGTCGTGTATTGTCGTGTAACCCTGTCTTCACCACTTTTTATGTTGTGTATTGTCGTGTAACCCTGTCATCACCACTCTTTATGTCGTGTATTGTCGTTTAACCCTGCCTTCTCCTCACTTTATGTTATGAATTGTCGTGTAACCTGCCTTCACCACCCTTTATGTTGTGTATTGTCGTGTAATCCTGCCTTCACCACTTTTTATGTTGTGTATTGTCCAGTAACCCTGTCTTCACCACTCTTTATGTTGTGTATTGTCTTGTAACCCTGTCTTCGTCAATCTTTATATTGTGTATTGTCGTGTAACCCGGTCGTATCCACTATTTTTGTCGTGTATTGTTGTGTAACCCTGTCATCACCACGCTTTATGTCGTGTATTGTCGTGTAACCCTTTCATCACCACTCTTTATGTCGTGTATTGTCGTGTAACCCTGTCTTCACCACTTTTTATGACGTGTAACCCTGTCTTCACCACCCATTATGTTGTGTATTGTCGTGTAACCCTGTCTTCACCACTCTTTATGTTGTGTATTGTCGTGTAACCCTGTCTTCACCACCCTTTATGTTTTGTATTGTCATGTATCCCTGTCGTCATCACTCTTTATGTTGTGTATTGTCATGTAACCCTATCTTCACCACACTTTATGTTATGTATTGTCGTGTAACCCTGTCTTCATCACTCTTTACTTTGTGTAGTGTCGTGTAACCCTGTCTTCACCACACTTTATGTTGTGTATTGTCGTGTAACCCTGTCTTCATCACTCTTTACTTTGTGTATTGTCGTGTAACCCTGTCTTCACCTGTCTTTATGTTTTGTATTGTCATGTAACCCTGGCTTCACCACTCTTTATGTCGTGTATTGTCGTGTAACCCTGTCTTCACCACTCTTTACTTTATGTATTGTCGTGTAACCCTGTCCTCACCACTCTTTAAGTTTTGTATTGTCATGTAACCCTGCCTTCACCACTCTTTATATCGTGTATTGTCGTATAACCCTGTCTTCACCACTCTTTATGTTGTGTATTGTCGTGTAACCCTGTCTTCAGCACTCTTTATATTGTGTATTGTCGTGTAATACTGTCTTCACCACTCTTTATGTTATGTATTGTAGTATAACCCTTTCTTCACCACTCTTTATGTTGTGTATTGTCGTGTTACCCTGTCTTCAGCACTCTTTATATTGTGTATTGTCGTGTAATACTGTCTTCACCACTCTTTATGTTTTGTATTGTCGTATAACCCTGTCTTCACCACTCTCTCTGTTGTATATTGTCGTGTTACCCTGTCTTCACCACTCTTTATGTTGTGTATTGTCGTGTTACCCTGTCTTCACCACACTTTATTTTGTGTATTGTCATGTAACCCTGCCTTCACCACTCTTTATGTTGTGTATTGTCATGTAATCCTGTCTTCACCACACTTTATTTTGTGTATTGTCATGTAACCCTGCCTTCACCACTCTTGATGTTGTGTATTGTCATGTTATCCTGTCTTCACCACACTTTATTTTGTGTATTGTCATGTAACCCTGCCTTCACCACTCTTGATGTTATATATTGTCCTGTAAGCCTGTCTTCACCACTCTTTACTTTGTGTATTGTCGTGTAACCCTGTCTTCAACTTTCTTTATGTTTTGTATTGTCATGTAACCCTGCCTTTACCACTCTTTATGTCGTGTATTGTCGTGTAACCCTGTCTTCACCACTCTTTATGTTTTGTATTGTCATGTAACCCTGCCTTTACCACTCTTTATATCGTGTATTGTCATCAAACCCTGTCTTCACCACTCTTTACTTTGTGTATTGTCATGTAATCCTGTCTTCACCACACTTTATGTTATATATTGTCGTGTAACCCTGTCTTCACCACTCTTTATATCGTGTTTTGTCGTATAACCCTGTCTTCACCACTCTTTATGTTGTGTATTGTCGTATAACCCTGTCTTCAGCACTCTTTATTATGTGTATTGTCGTGTTTTACTGTCTTCACCACTCTTTATGTTGTGTATTGTCGTGTAGCCCTGTCTTCACCACTCTTTATAGTGTGTATTGTCGTGTTCATTGACTATTTAATTTGCTCACTTTATTTAGTTTGATGTACAATGCGGTCCTGCTTGTCCTATAGATACCACAATTTGATGTACAATGCGGACCTACTTGTCCTATTGATACCACCGTTTGATGTACAATGCGGACCTTCTTGAGACTGTGGTATCTATAGGACATATCTGACGCAACAACTTGATAACAATATACCACAGTTTGCTACTGTTTGCATTTGCACAATGTGTATTTTTTTACATTTTATGATAAATCTACGGTGTTCCGTTAGGGCCATCGTACCATCGCGCATCGACCTTTACAAGTCGATGCGCGATAGTACGATGGTACGATGGCGATGGAGCGATGGTACGGTGGCGATGGTACGATGAAGCGATGGTACGATGGCGATGGTACGATGGTACGATGGCGATGACGCGATGGACCATCGCGTCATCGCCATCGTACCATCGCACCATCGCCATCGTACCATCGTACCATCGCGCATCGACTTTAAACGCGATGGTACGATGGTAAGATGGTCCATCGTACCATCGCGCATCGACCTTTTACAAGTCGATGCGCGATGGTACGATGGTACGATGGCGATGGTACGATGGTACGATGGCGATGGCACGATGGACCATCGCGTCATCGCCATCGTACCATCGTGACATCGCCATCGTACCATCGTGCCATCGCACCATCGCAGTCGATGTGCGATGTTGCATCGCCTCCTGCTGCATCGTACCATCGCTCCATCGCCTCCGTTTAGACATGCGCACATCAAAACAAAACAAAAATGGAGGACATCATAGATGCAAAGATTCGACAATAAGTTTTGGACATGTTTCTTACCGAGAAATTCATGTTTTGCTGAGCCTAAATGAAGGGATATATTTAAGAAAAGTATTGTCGAATCTTTGCATCCATGATATACGGTAAGAATGTCCTCCATTTTTGTTTTGCTTTGATGTGCGCATGTCTAAACGGAAGGCGATGGAGCGATGGTACGATGGAGTAGGGAGCGATGCAACATCGCACATCGACTGCGATGGTGCGATGGCACGATGGTACGATGGCGATGTCACGATGGTACGATGGCGATGACGCGATGGTCCATCGTGCCATCGCCATCGTGCCATCGTACCATCGTACCATCGCCATCGTACCATCGTACCATCGCGCATCGACTTGTAAAAGGTCGATGCGCGATGGTACGATGGACCATCTTACCATCGTACCATCGTACCATCGCGTTTAAAGTCGATGCGCGATGGTACGATGGTACGATGGCGATGGTGCGATGGTACGATGGCGATGACGCGATGGTCCATCGCGTCATCGCCATCGTACCATCGTACCATCGCCATCGTACCATCGCGTCATCGTACCATCGCCATCGTACCATCGCTCCATCGCCATCGTACCATCGTACCATCGCGCATCGACTTGTAAAGGTCGATGCGCGATGGTACGATGGCCCTAACGGAACACCGTATAAATCAGTTTATAATATTTGTTTGTATTGCTTTTTTCTTGTTAACTCACCGACACAAAACAGCAAAGAATGACGCATAGGAAGCTCTATAATCCTTCATCAACTTCATAAAACCACGTGGTGTGTCACTATCCGTCACGTCCGAGTAGTCCGCCGTATCTATTCCCTGACAGCCGATCCAAACAAAGATGGCGCGAACCTTTTCTACATCCGAGGAGCAGCCGGTTATGAGGTAAGCTACTAGCTCCTGGTAGCTGGTGGCCTTGTCCGCAGGAGCCTTTAAAATAATAAAAGTTTAGATATAATAAGGGAATATTTTGGAACACACTTAGAAATGACCTCATCCGTTTCATGTAAATTTCATATTTAATGGTTTGCCGCCAGTTAGTCAGTATTTGACAATTGCAAGTACAAAAGAGTGCATGCTGAAATGCAACGAATGTGTAGTTTCGATTATAGAACGAGTTTTGCCAATGTTCTATTAAGCAATGAATAAATGAGCTAGTTCTACACTTCTGATTCCCTAATTTAATATGTAATGTTGGTATGTTTTGCCATATCTTTCTGATTTAAACATCTTCAGACAATGTGATTTTGTAATACGCTTCGATTTATTTTTGTTGTTTTGACAAACACTAAGTAATTAATATTTGAATTTTTGAGTGGAAACAATATTTACAGTGAAAACTATCATTATGATAACGAAAGTCTCCAAATAGATAATAAGATAAACCTTCCGGCAAAAAATGGTTTAAGTAAGGACGAACTATGTAAAATTAATGTTTGTTATCAGTAGATATTGACTTCCTTTCAAAATTTTACAGAAGATCTGTCAAACTGTCGTCGATCCTCTTAAACGCTATAACCTGTATTATACGTCAACCGGTTTTTGTCATGGGTACAATAGATCAACCTCGATTTGTAAACTCAAGTTAGTGTGTGTATTGATAAAATTCGTATTTCGATTGAGAATGTCGAATAGTGTAGGTTTTGTTAAAGGTAGCCCACGTATAAATAAGTTAACTTAAACTAGGTTGTAAACTAAGGTTGATGTAAGTTTAAGCCAATGAATTCATCTGTCTTTATTTACACAGATGTGTATCTTACTTTATAGACAACAAGGCCTGTGCTCGCACAAGAAACCTGTGTTTATCGATCGCCTCCATTTGAACACAGTGAAGATAATGCTTTGCATGATACCTAAATACACTCAAGAGATATGAAAACGCAACACGGGAATTTCCGCTATATATTGTATATACTGCACACTTAATTGCACATAATATTCCAAAGAAATCCCAAAATGTTATGTAAAAAAAAAGTTGCAGTTAATTAGAGAAAGGACACAACTGTGATGTTGTAGACGTTTTAATCACACTACACCTTGTAATATGAACTTCATAAATGTTGAAGTTGCTCTTGGAAAAACTGAGCTAGTTTAGTACTGTATTTAACGTAAATAGTTTGCAAAATTTTGCATCCTAAGTTTGCTCACATGCTTGAGCAAAACGCGTACTCTGTCAATACTGAAACTTTGAAGGAATACTATCTGCTGTATTATTTGTTGTTTTAGTATTTTTTCCAAAAGGAAAGGTCTTACGTAGCCATGTGCCATTCGATTAAAAGCAGCATATTGTACATACAATATATAGCGGAAATTCCCGTGTTGCGTTTTCATATCTCTTGAGTGTAGGTTGTATTTTAGAGTGCCTTCGGAGATAAAGAAAAATGTGCAACCCTATATTGGGTTTTCTCTTTTTCTGCAACTGCTGTGGTTGTTTAGTACAACCTGAATACATCCTGATGTGCTTTTTACACATATTTGCCATAGCGTTTAAACAAATCGTTTGCTAGTTTGGCTTTATTCTAAGAAATTTCCTTAAAATGGGATATACTTTTATTAACACTGTCTGCAAACAGGAAAACAGCGAGAATATTTCCGCATAAAATCGATTTAAAGCTACAGAGTCTCTATATCAATCGATTTCTTCTTTGTAGGCGTGTCTTTATTTGTAACTTCATGTTCACCAGCTCATGTCGAAATCGGGTATTTAAGCGAGCAAATATAGCGCAGGAAATCATAAAGTCCAGACTCTATTGTGCCCATCGCGTCAGGTATACCTTGACGTGTTCGTTGGCGGACGGACTATAAACCTTAGAACTACACACACACACACACACGCAGGAAATCATTTACTGTATATACATCGACCAGTGCATATCGTACCTATACACAGATAACAGTATGTTTTATAGAAAAAAAGTTAGCCTCTTTCGGGGCTCGAACACACGACCATCTGATTTCAAGTCCGGTGCTCTATTCACTGAACTACAACGCTACTTGAGAAAATAGTATACTAACTACCATTTATTAATAACTTAACATATTTGAACGCAACTAAAGATGGATCAATAAATATGTAGTCCATAGTGTCGCACGTGTAAATTAACATTACCTGGTGTAATACTGTATGTTATCAATATGAAACTAATACTTCGCCTCAAAACAACCATATTTCAACTTGTTATTTAGCGCTTGATGAGTTTGTGTCCGCGCGTTTGTTATTACGTAATGCCTATTTAGAGTTAAAAATGCTGCAACATACCATTAAATAGCCGTAGTCTAGTGGTTCAGCGTACATCTTTCAAAACTTACAAGTGCAAGGCCGTGGTTCAAATCCCGTTCCGGGCAACTATTTTTTTATCACATATATTCTGGAGCCGTATATTTATCGATGTTACCTGTACGGAGGCTAAATAAAAATGTAAAATTTTACGCATCGATTTCTGCTTATATACCGACTTTTGGGGTGTTCGTCGATTTTTAACTAATTCACACGTGACTCATTCATATTCATGAGTTATTACCAGTTAAAATAGGGACTGTACAGCTTTAAGGTAACCAGGTCGTATTGCCTACTGACCGTTCGAAGTTGGAAATCCTTTCTTCACCCTTCGATGTGTATTGTCCTATCGAATGTTTAAATTTCTCATTTGATTTAGTTTGAGGATACAGTTACTCTGGTTTCTATAGGACTATTTTTTCATTTAGTGTGTTTACGGAACTCGTGATCACATGTTCAAGGTCATGCAAGTTTCTTGTCCGTCCCAATTAACTTCTAAACTGCTTCAGACAACGTGATAAAACTGTTTGTGTATGTGTCCTGCTATCGACTAGCGAATATATTCCTAAACGTAGATAAAACAAAACGAACAGGAAAAGTAGCATTCAAGGACAAAAGGCTTGACAATAGAGCTTGGAACGGCCAGTGGAAAAATAGCCGCTGGGGGTTTAAATCAGGTTCTAGGGTGCACCAAACCTCACTCTTACCCTATTGTCATCCCAGTAAACGTGACAGTGTAAATATAGATATCCCCAACAGGTAATAATCTCTAACAAACAAGGCAGCATTAATAGGCAATACAATTAAAACACATAAAATGTATATATAATATTTAAAAAAGCCTAGAAAGCCACACAGTAAGAACTCAATGACCTGGCAGAAGCCAGAGAAACAAGAGAACAAAGGATTTAGATAGACGTCATCATAGGGTCCACAATCTGTCCGGTCATCGCACAATCAAGAGGAAAGAATAGTGGCGAACTGTAAATGGGTCAACCACTAAACATGCAGTACGTTGCAAAATGATAGGGTCATAACCTCTTTTGATAAACTTTTTAACAAGTTTAATAAGGATTGTATGAAAGTGATTACGACCAAGGATCTTAAGAAGTTTGTAAATCACATCACCATCGAAGTCAGTTTGTGATAGTCCTTGTCTCAGAAGAGTTTTTAAACTACTTTTATATTTTAAAAGTAGATCAGGTTACGATAATACAATTTTGCAAAGCTTTTTCGAAGTTTATGTTAGCCCTGCTGGAGTAACTATCTAGTTATACAAATATTACGAATATTAAAGTCCTCAACAAAACACCACTACAAGCTCTAGAGAAACGAATAAGTTGAGCAACATATACCCCATAAGAAGTAGCTAGGTCGGGGAACATCCCCATCTAAATGGGGATAATTAACAATATCAAAATTAAAACCATCTCTCTTGTCATTGATTTTACTATTTATTACAGAACATCTATTCAATAGAGAGATGTAAATCAAGAAAAGAAGCGACCGTATCAGAAATGTTAGCTTTGTTGAGTTGAAGTTCATTAGGATAGATATTATTAATCATAGTAGAAAAGAAAGGATTGTCAATGTTCAATATGTCATCCAAATACCGAGAGGTGTCATTAAAGGCTTCAATTACATCTGCCTGAGTATCGGATGAAATATTCAACATGAAATCTCTTCCATGTCAATACAAGAACAAATCTACGACAAGAGGTGCGCAGTTCGTACCCCTAGGGATACCAACAATTTGTCTATAAACGGTAGTTCCATACCTGACAAAAATATTATCTAATAGGAAATAGTGTAATTGTCTAAACTGCCGTTAGTAAAAAATGCTTTAACATAATTACAGGCAAAATCAAAGCACTGAAAGTGCTGAATGCGACGGGGTTTGTGTAACGGACAAAATCTGAATAAGATGAACATGCATGAATAACAAAGTGCAGGAAAAATTAATAGAAATGGAGAAAAATAGCGCCCGACGCGAGTCGTTCTTGCCATGTTTGCATCTTGTCTATTGGTATATAGCGTTCAGATCCGGAATGTCCCACTACCTTTCTGTTATTGTGAATCACTAAAAAACTTCCGAAATAGCTGTTGCTATATACAATTATACATAATAAAGCAATAATCATGTTGTTTTCACGTTCTATCTTTAAACAAAATCAAATAAAACAATGCCGTAACAAGAACGTTTTTCCCCAATATGATCAACTATTTTATTAGGTGACATGGCAAATTCAGTAGACACAATTGATATGTTATCATTTGGAATATTATTGTTTTCCTATTACATACATAATTACATTATTAGCTGCTTTATCAGCAATAACTAAATAGTTTGATATATTACACTCACATTCCTTAGAAGTGTTATTAACTATATCAAGGTCAAACATTTTTTGTTGTAGTTATAATGATACTATTTCTTATAGATTTTTATACTTATAACAAATTACAGGACTTTCTGAACATTTAAAATATTTAGAAATAGAATCAACTACATGATTATCTCGAAATATTCTTGGCATGTCAATGAAATCAACACCCTTATTAAGATATAGTATTTTTAGAAAATGCTTGACTTGATCAGACTCCTTGTCAATATGTGGTCGGAGAACTTGTGTGTAGCTATGAATTATGGAAGCAGTGTAATGCAAGGGATATGTACGAGAATGAAAATTGTGTCTGCTTCCTCGTCGATCAACTTAAGTGAAAAACTGGACAAAGAGGTAAGACGTGAAGCATAGAGTGTTTTCCAGACAGTTTAAAAATAGTATGTAAATCAGCGACTGACATAGTTACACACGATTTACGTTTGATGTTACCATAACGTCTACGACATGAGACCATGAGACCTAGAGTTACGCTTTCGAAGAGAAAATATAGAAACATTTCAATATTATAGGATCTTTTGAAATATGTCCTTGTTGATAAATATTGTCATTAAGGCCTAAAATGTATTTCCCCATCCGACGAACGAGGCTAAGAGGAGTGCCATAGATAAACAGAAAAACCTCAGTGGCGTCGAATTTCCGGATTCAGAGTCGAACGTGTGGTACCTTATTTGTTTGTATTTATTTTATATATAGTGCGTCTAGCACCAAATTGAGGATCGCCTGATTTTGGTCAAGGTCAGAGGTAAATGTCATGCAATGTGCATGGTTTGTCATAAACTATAGACATACTGAAATGAAACTTGGTTTGTGTATGAACGTTCAATAGGCGATGAGACGCGCACCAAACGAGAGGTGTTAAGTGTTTAATTCATATATATGTATAACGATGGACCATGATTTGGACGAATGAGCATGTGTGACATGGAAAATAAAGTAATTGTTGAACATCAAGGGCAACAGAAATAAAAAACAACATCTTCTCTGATACTGCTTTCAAGGTTACAATGTCAATTAGTTAATTCACATCTAGTTTACAGAATCCATAGTCGCTTCCTTTCAAATTTTAAAGAAGTCATGTCAATTAGTAAAGCATTCTCCAGCCATTTCAGGCAATTATTTGATAGTCTTTACATTTCTAAATAATAATCTCATTCTGTTATCTACTTAATGCTACAGTTGTAAAATAGACATGTTCACATATATTCAGGGTAAATTTATAAAAACGAATATTAAAGAGTATGATAGTGGACCTTTGGAAACGGCCGAACACGATAAATACGAAATATTTGAGTCTCGGTTAATAATACATGTTTCTGGTATGTCAATAAAGCTTATATCCACATGAGATCTTAAATTAAAACATAGTTACACATAGCACGTGTTGTCCCACAAACAAACAACGCTAAAATACAATGAAGCATGTGTGTAGGAACCTATGGACATAGTGGGCGGAGCTAAAACGTGAATGTAAACTATCGTAGCATCGTCATAGAGAGGTTCATTTATTTGATTGCATAAAAAGAACATTGTCGCCCATTGTTCATTATTCCTCTGAAGCGGTGGTCTCTTAAAGCAGTTGGTCTTTTAATAGAAGTGGTCTTTTGAGCAGGTGTCAATATATGTCAATAATTGACCATCTTATCAATAACAGCTTAAACTATCGAAAGTGGCTATTCGTTCTTAAACGGGTCAAACTCGATATTGTCATAATTGATTATAGGTAACTGCACTCCTATTTATTTACTTGGTATGTACCTACCTGTCTTGCCCTCTTATCGACTTTCTTCATTTTATTTGGGAAATATATGTCGGCCTTCTTGTCCGCAGGAACACGCACTGGAGGATAGCTAGATTCTGTCTTTGGAACGTCCACCTGCATTAATATGCCAACTCGTAGATTATTAGAATGCACGTCTGTCATAAACTCTATATTATCCCCCACATGGACGAGGAAGATGGCGGCGGGCATACCCCGGGGATAAGAAATTATTTCCCCTAATACAACGATGACACCGTGTTAGGGAATTAGACAGAACCCGTAACACGGGGATATTTGATATTGATATTACCTCTTACAATGGGGAAATAATTAAACATAAATGGTGCTCGTAGGGATTGGAATTAGACTGGCAATGCCTGCATTTGTCTAATTCCCATAGGAATGCCCGCCGTCCGTCCGGTAAGGGATAGCATATCGGTATCTGGATGACATATTGAACATTGACAACCCTTTCTTTTCTACTATGGTTAATGATATATACCCTAAAGAACTTCAACTTAACAAGGTAATATTTCCGATTCTAACGCTTCTTTTCTCGATTTACATCTCTCCAAAATATATAACAAGGGAGATGATTTTAATTTTGATATTGTTAATTATCCCCATTTAGATTGGGATGTTCCCCGAGCAACTTCTTATGGGGTATATGTGTCTCAACTTATTCGTTTCTCTAGAGCTTGTACTCGAGTTGAGGACTTTAATATTCGTAATCTTTGTATAACTTAAAAATCGACACCATCAGGGCTACCGTTACCATAAACTTCGTAAAACCTTTGCAAAATTTTATTATCGTAACCCTGATCTTCTTTCCAAATATAAAAGTAATTTAAGAACTCTTCTGCGACAAGGACTATCACAACCTGACTGCTATGGTGATGTGGTTTACAAACTTCGTAAGATCCTTGGTCATGATCACTTTCATATTACTTGTTAACAGGTTTATCAAAAGAGGTTATGACCCTATTTTGCAACGTACTGCATGTTTAGTGGTTGACCCATTTACAGTTCGCCACTATTCTTTCATCTTGATTGTGCGATGACCGGACAGATTGTGGACCCTGTGATGACGTCTATCTAAATCCTTATATGACGGTAGTGTTTGATGTTTGTCTTTAATCTTATATTGTCGTTTCCTTAACGGTTTGTTCTCTTGTTGCTCTGGCTTCTACAAAGTACCTTTTTTTGTGGCTTTCTAGGCTATTGTTTTTTTGTATTTATATATACACGAGCATCTTTGTGTTTTACTTATATTGCCTATTAATGCTGCCTTGTTGGTAAGAGAATAGTTCATGGCGGGGATTTCTTTATTGACACTGTCCCGTTTTATTGGGATGACAGTAGGGTAAATGTGAGGTTTGGTGCACCCTAGAACCTGGTTTAAACCCTCAGCGGCCTTTTTTGCCACCGGCCGTTACAAGGCGGTAGCCCTATTGTCAACCCTTGTGTTTGTGATGTCTTATTTTGCCTTTTATTCATTTTTATATATAGTTTTTCTTTGTTTCTGTGTGTGTTTATGGTTGACTGTCGTCCTTGAATGCTACTTTTTCTGTTCGATTTGTGTATCTATATAGACAGGTGCCTAATGGCAAGTTGTAAACTATGGGTTATTTTAACATAAATTGCATTACTTTACGAAGTTTACTAGCAGTCACAGTAATGAATATTACGTCTCTAATTAAATGTAATCTGTAATCTTAAGAACAAATTTAATTAAAATATCGAATCTAATGACACACTTGATTGCACATGTTTAGTGTACAGCAACTACTAAACGATATCAGATTCCACTAACTGAGTTTTGAAGAAATCATTCGGGGAAAATAGTCGCTTCATGTTAAACAGTCAAAGGCACGCGACTTCCGACTTCAGTTGTAAATCAATCCCACCATATTGTAACATGTATCAAAGACGCATTTACTTGTTATGTAATATAAAATTTAATTTTTAAAAATGGAACAAATATACACTAATTAACCTTAAATCAACATGTGTTACGGTTTCCAAGGTTATGGTTTGAATTCAAAGATATTCCTAGAGCTGGTAATAAGCAGCAACAGAGTAAGTATATTGACTGCATGTAATATAAACACAAAACTACTGTTTCCTGACTGTTTCCTCAATAAAAGGACTGTTTCCTCAATAAAGTTACTGTTTCTTATTACTGGTTCTACCGACGAAAACGTCGAGCGTGATTAAAATAAGCTCAGTGAGCTTTCGCTACAATCGAAGTAAAATAAATAACTTTAAGCTAAAGTTAGGGTTTCTAATACAATGAGTGTGTCCTCAATAAAAAAAAAATCCTCAATTAAATGATTGTTACCTCAATAAAATGACTATTCTCAATAAAAGCACTTTTTCTAATGTATTAATGAGTGTGTCCTCAAAAATGCTGTTTCCTCAATACAACGACTTAACTGTATTCTCAATAAAATTAATGTTTCCTCAATAAAACGGCTCTTTACCCAATAAAACTACAGTTACCTCAATAAAATGACTGTTTCCTCAACGAATAGAATTGTCATTAATTGCTTCAAATGAACTTCTCCGGCGAAAAGGAATGGTAACGAATACATTGGTGGAGCGCTGTGGTCTAGTGATAGAGAGTTGGACCAGGATCGAAAAGTCGTGGGTTTGATCCCCACCATGACAATATGTGTTGTGTCTGCGAGCAAGACACTTTATCTGCATTTTCTTAGTACTGGTTCTACCAAGGAAGACAACGAGAGTGATTAAAATAAGTTCAAACTAACTAACGAATAAATAAATGCTACATGTGTAATTTATAGTTTCCTGAAATGTGTCAATTGATCACATTTATCATATTATATAAATAAATCATCAAGTAATGAAAGCATTGTAGCTGTAAAAATCGATCAAATAAAACTTCAGTAAACACGGCATATGTGTTGTACTTTCAAATATCCTACTTACATCTTCAATTTCAGGCTCCTGTTTAAGTTCTGGAAATTCGCTTTTATCCTTCTTTCCATTACCAGACTCTTCTTCGAAGTGTTTAATTTCTTCATTTCTACCTTTAGCTGTACCATTTGTTGTAACATTTGTTTGCAGTGTTGTGGCGACTTTAACGGGTGTAGCTTGTTGCTTTGACTTTTGATTGTTATTTGGATCTTCAGCGGGTGCTGATGACCCGCATCCCATGTCGACTATTTTATCTCACATTCGTAGTAGATATGTTGTAGATATGTTGAAACGCTCGTCCTGTGAAGAAGAAAAACATATAAGTATACATATTTCATGACACAAGCATGTGTAATCAAGGGATGTTGTTTTCTCTCTATTTATATCAGCATTACATTACAACATAGTTTTATAGTATATGTGTTCCCCCATACCCCATTGAACGTAGATACACATGTCGAACAGGAAATGTAGACTTACACATGTCGAACAGGAAACGTAGATACACATGTCGAACAGGAAATGTAGACTTACACATGTCGAACAGGAAATGTAGAATTCAAACAACAATTACAACAATTACAAGGATAAAAAAGAACTGTATGCGACACCACAAAACACAAAAGACTTGACAACATTAAAACAGTCAGTGGCAAAAACAATTCAACGCTTATTGGTAAGCACAAACACTTTTATATCTAAATCGATTGGAATTTACATTCGTTGTTTATCAGTGAGTATCCATCGTGTAACGATTTGTTTGATGATTAACGTCATTTTTCAGCATATTTCAGATTATATATGATGGACTATATTATTCCTGGGTAGAACCAGTACTGTATACCTACCGCTATTTGTATATTGGTGTTTAAGGTACGTGTTTTGCTATTCTTTCAGGAGAAATAAACGTGGATTCAATGAGATTATGTTTACTTCCTGGTTAACCCAGACACTTAGTACAGATGTCCTTGGTTTACCAGATTATCTCACTGAATGTTCTATATTCATTTATCCTATACTTCCCTACCAATATGTTGATTTTGAATATACGATACAACATAGAACTAGCTAGTCATATCAATCAGGATTTCGTTGCCGGGCAATAAAGCTTTATCACACGCGAGAAATATAGGGCTTTAGGTTTTATAGTTTATTAAACTCTCGTCATAGTACTTTATTATATACAATAAAACATTACATATAATTTTAACTATGCCATTATAAAAGAATTATAAGAGACTATATGAAAATAAATTTCATTTACAACAAAAACATAATATGACAAATTGCAATTAAGTGATTGGTTCTGGACTATTGCACCAGCCGTGTCACTAGACTCACAATAACCAAAAAGAACCAATCACGAAGGTTTTATTACTACAACAACATGTTTATATCAAAGATAAAATGTCTCAGCCTATACAAACATTATATATATAATATGCTACATTGTTAATCGCCCGCATGTGAATCATAACCATGGTACACATATTAGTTTAAAACGCCATTGAAAGTGATTACTTGGACAGGCTATGAATTTTGTAAATAAGCACCTGGGGACAATTAAGCCCACCTTATAAACGCAAGATAAATAAAGCCCAAAAAGCATTTATCACATCAGGTTAGACCAGACATGAACTGATTACCAGTAACTGTTGAGAAAATACATGTCACATTCAAATTAAATATACACTCAGTTAAAACAGTATTATATATATAAAACAGAATTTCTATATTGTAAAATATTAAAACAGGTTTTGGCAGTACATACTTTTATCATTTCCTGATTGGAAAATAAAAACTTCATCTTTTCTAAATCGCTAAAACTATATAAAAAAAAATTAATATCAACAGAGACAGTAGATCTAGTGTTTTTTTTAATTAATGTATCTCTATGTTCATTATACATATTGCACTTAAGGATCACATGCATTTCGTCTTCTACATCTGCCTTACAAAGTGGGGACACACGGTCGCTTTCTCGTAAGTTCTCATAGCGTCCCGTCTCTAGCCTTAAAGGTGCAACGCCATATCTAAATTTCAAAAAAGCTGATCGATGACATAAAGGTAATATAAGCTGACAATACGTTTCTACATAATACTCTGATTTAAACAGCTTATACGCTCTTAACTTGGTGCCACTATTACCACTTGGACTTGTCACTGGATTTATTCTAAGTTTCCATTCTTCAATGTGTTTGTTCATCAAATAATCAACAACAGAATTAATGAAAACAACCTTATTACAGGCCAAAATAAAAATACGCTTATTCAATTTAAAGTTGTTCTTATTGATATTGCGAAACCAGAGGTTACAAATACATTTCCACTGATTAATGAAAGCAGGTTTCCTATCCATATCACCAGAGACAGCAACCGTTGGAGTATATTTCCCGTGCCCAGGTAAAAACGCATTGCTCTATTTTGTACGGCATTATTGCATGAATAAGATGTGCAACCCCATATAACAGCGCCATAAGAAATAACGGACCAAACTAACGAGTCATATAATTTAGAATATACTTCAAATGGCACACCACCTAAACACTTATGTTTAGCAATTAGCAAACCCAAAGCAAGACTCGCGATCTGAGCTACTACCTTTGCAGTAACACTATAGCCTAGATGTTCGGTTAAAACGATTCCAAGATATACATATTGATCAATGATATCAATCTTATCGGCTCCACAAGTAAAGGCAAATTCTGACCTAGATATAGAGTTAGGTCTAAAATGAACAATGTTGCTTTTATTGGTATTGACAGACATACTATTTGTAATGCACCAATCAGTAAGTTCATTTAGCATGATTTGAAGATCATTCTCATTTGCTGCAATTAAAACAATATCATCAGCATACAGTAGTATATTTACCATTTCGTTATCGATACCAATGCCGTTACCTAAAGCTTTAATGCGAAGAGCCAAGTCATTGATAAAAAGATTAAACATCAAAGGAGACAATGCACACTCTTGTCTTAATCCTGCTTTCACATCAAACTAATTTATATATTGATCACTTACTCTAACACATGATGAGACAGATCTATATAGAGATTTTATAGCTATAAACATTTTACCAGATATGCGAATGTCACTTAATCGCTGCCAAAGATTGTTTCTTAAAATAAAATCATATGCTTTACGAAAATCAATAAATGCACAGAAAGTAGACATTTTATTTTTCTTCCTTGTTTCAATTATATTTGTTAAGGATGAAAAATGATCAATGGTGCTGCGTTTCTTTCTAAATCCATTTTGTTCATCGACAAGTTTATCATGCCTTTCTGACCATAAAGTAAGGCGATACTTTATAATAGAACTAAACAACTTAAACATTGAACAAGCTAGTGTTATGCCTCTATAAGAAAGAGGGTCCCTTGGATCAACGGGGCTCGACTTTGGAACAGGATTGATAATACTTTGACCCCATAATGTAGGTATACAACCTGTATCAAAACAAATATTAAACTGAGTATGCAAAAATAAAATGGATGTATCATTCTTTAAAACATCAACTGGTATCATATCCACCCCCAAAGCCTTGTGACGTTTGGAATGTTCAACTACTTTTTGAACTTCTAGTATGCAAATATTTGAGTTTAAAACATGATCATACTCGTTATTACTGTTTACATTATGGTTTGGCGTGTGACTTTCAAGTTCAACGTCTCTGTTTAAAAGATGTGAATAGTGTCGTTCCCATTTAAGCAAAACATGTTTAACATCTTTAGACACGCTGCCGTCATCCAAAAGTACCTCAACTGGAATGCTACTTTTCCTAACTTGGCCAACACCTATCTTTCCTATAGTTTTCCAAAAACTAGTTTGATTACTATTCACTTCATTTAATATGTCACTTTGCAATTTGTACCAGTAAGAGACGGTTACATCGCTGAACTTCACGGTCAAACCGTTTAGAACAGTATTCAGATTTAAGTCTGGACTTTACGGACTTATCTTTACATCTTAACCAAAGTTTTTTACTTTCACACACATTGTTCCATAAAAGTGTAAGTGTATCGCTCCACCACGGCTTACCAACCCGCCTTCTTTTGTTATTTAAACTAAACTTGATAGACTTGTAAGGCACCTTATCGTACATTTCCTTCCTAACAAGATCACACCAGCCCTGATAAACTGTATCAATATCTGATTGAGTACGCAGACCGCCTTCCAGGTCAGCAATAACACAACTGACACAAGATAAGATATCATCGCTACTCAAAAAATCGTTAGGAATGAAATTCAAGTCAATTTTATCAAAACTGTGACTGTCTTTAGACTCCGTAGAAGTTAAGCTATGTTCGTTATTTTCATTACAAAGTATATTCCAGGTAAGAACGTAATGGTCCGGAATACCTGATGGAGCGAGTACACTTACATGACCAGAACGATTTATAACATCGACTGCTCTTATCACTGAAAAATTATCAAATAACGATAACTGGCCATGGCATACTAAAACAATAATCTACTACAGAACAACCTTGATGACACAGAAATGTCATATCACGGAAATAACCGAATGTTCATCTCGATCCTTTTACCGGAGTGATACGGAAATAACCGATTAGTTACGATTGTGTACGATTTGTCACGGGTATTGTTTGTCGTCTGCGTTTCATTAGTTACTTCCATCCTGTTTTCGCGGCAGATTATTGGCTATAGAATCATTATCCGTCGATAAATAATCACTTATGACAATTCACTTTGATTAGAAAATTTCAAATTCAGTGGAATTCATTTTCAATAAGATTTCGGATAAAAATAAATGTTGTTTACCTCTTACGCGACAGACATGAGCACATCAGAATGGAATAGATCTAAACTTTTATTTTCTCCCTGGAAAACGGCGTAGTGATTGAGCTGAAGTTGAAATTTCGACAAAGCTCAAGTATATGATAAATAGAATAAAAAATGTGTATTTTCATATCATACCCTATATCAAGCTCTCGGGCAGATATGGCGTCTCAGGCCTGATATAGGGTGTGATTTGAAAATACCCATTTATTAGTCTCTATTATATTGTTATACATGGATCATAATGAAACAGTATTTAAAAACAAATATGGTGACCACGTTAAGAGATAATGAAATCTACAAAAGATACGTTTTATACAAAATGCTCTTCTTTCTTATTTCTTGCTTCACACATTTTACACGTATTTATATTATGCTTAGCAGTGAAATAGTGGATTTTAACAATGAAATAAAAGTGGTAGTTCATACGTGTGAAATATAGAGTTTTATTTTTTCACTGTCGGAACTACTTTCTTTTTTTCAGTATCAAATTTTTTTTTTTTATTTGTTTAGACAATAACTGTTTTATATATATCATTCGACTGTAAATGGTCTAACTAAGAAAATGAGCTATATTTTTAAAACTGGTCAAGTATTTCAAAATTGTCATTTACAGTGACAAATGTCAGTTGGTAACCTTTTTTTTTACTATGAAAGTTATATCATTGGATTGGAAATAACTTAACTAAGAAAATGAGTCGTAGATTATTGAAATCGGTTAAGTAGTTTAGAAGTTATGGGGAATTAAAAACAGCAATTGTATCATACTAAGCTAATGACGTCGTCTATTTTTTATTTATATTTCTGGATACTGCAGTACACTTTGATTATAAAGCATAACATAAAAATAAAATGTGTTGTTTTGTCGTGAATAACAGATTTTATTTCATCTCGAAGTGTGTAGTTTGATCACTTCGAGATGAAATAAAATCTGTTATTCTCTCAAAAACAACAAATATCCTCTATTTAATTTTTCGAAAATATATGTATAAAATGTATCCAATTTACTAACGTTCTTATATATATGAATTATATTAATATCTCTAGCTATATCTCGTGATGCATATGTTACTGTTTCCGGATTAACTATCCCATTAGATTGATTTGAAAGCACATGGATTATATACACAAATGCACGGGTTGTTATTTCATCCGATGTAGGCGTTTAATGAAATGTGAATAAAAGAAGAATCGATAATCATGTTTTTTTAATAAAACATGGCGGGATGTTTATTGACATTGATGAAAGGAGATGACTTGATAAAAGAGTTCTACCCATACTGTATTCTCCAATTACAGATACGTTATTTGTTATGTGCAAAATTTGAAAAGGTACAATTTAAGGTTGTGAAATAGGTTTTCAAATAATCTAAACATCAACATTGCATGTGTCAATTACCACTCGTACATCAACATTGCATGTGTCAATTACATCAAAATTGCATGTGTCAATTACCACTCGTACATCAACATTGCATGTGTCAATTACCACTCGTACATCAACATTGCATGTGTCAATTACCACTCGTACATCAACATTGCATGTGTCACCACTCGTACATCAACATTGCATGTGTCAATTACCACTCGTACATCAACATTGAATGTGTCAATTACCACTCGTACATCAACATTGCATGTGTCACCACTCGTACATAAACATTGCATGTGTCAATTACCACTCGTACATCAACAGTGCATGTGTCACCACTCGTACATCAACATTGCATGTGTCAATTACCACTCGTACATCAACATTGCATGTGTCACCACTCGTACATCAACATTGCATGTGTCAATTACCACTCGTACATCAACATTGCATGTGTCAATTACCACTCGTACATCAACATTGCATGTGTCAATTACCACTCGTACATCAACATTGCATGTGTCAATTACCACTCGTAAATCAACATTGCATGTGTCAATTACCACTCGTACATCAACGTTGCATGTGTCAATTACCACTCGTACATCAACATTGCATGTGTCAATTACCACTCGTACATCAACATTGCATGTGTCACCACTCGTATACAGTTAAAATTATGCTAAATTTAAAGCGACACGCGACAATCTTGAAGTGTTTATCAAACATTGAAATTATCGTCTCAAATTAGATATCCTGTATCATTTTGACTTTAAACCTGCTTGCATATAATTAAATAAAAGTTTAAGTTTCCTTATTTTCATTTTATTCTACCATAGGTTTCAATATAGTATTGGTGCAATTTTTAATCTACAGATAATATGCTAAAACCATTCGCTTTATACTATTCTTATTAATAATATTAATGATTAAACAAACGCAAGTTATATAAAAAAAATTATATATATATAAAAATTACGGCACGCCGTGAGTTTTCAAAAATCAAGATGGCCGTGTGTCCCTTTAAACTATTGAACAATCCTTTTATCATACTATGAAATATGCGGGATGAATTCGTTTTATGGTTTAAGTATTTTGCAAACCGATATATGTCGGTGTTATTTTTGGGGAGATCGATCAATCAATTAATCAAACCAAAGACACGATCTGAGTGCTCGACTGCGGCGTCGCATTTCGCAATTGTTACTGCGTGCCTGTATGGGTGTGCCCGCAAAATACAAAATGTTAACATGGCGGACGTATTCTAATATTGCGATAATTGTTCTTAGATTTAATTATTGAAAAATAAGCTTAACACATAAGTATATAATGTATAGTTACGGCTAAGTTTCTCTTTCATTGACGTTCCTAAATTTTGAAGAATTTAAAAATAACTATAAATTATCTCTTTTTTTCCTTTTATATAAATGACTGATGATTTATGACGATCATTAACACCCACATATGCCTTTATGGTTGAAACTACAGTGGATTTGAAAATGAAGATCAGAATGAATAAAATATAACTATTAAACTGTCAATGTTATGTTGTACATCAGAAGTATACCACGCAAAACATATGCTGGCAAATCTCACGTTTACTGCATGTCCTGTAATGCAATTTCAACAATAATTGATGAGTGTGAGTGTATGTGGTTTGCGGAAGATGATTGCAGCTAACATTAATATTGTACCAAGTTACCTTACTCTGATAATATCCTTATTATATCATTTTTTGATGTAAAATTCACCAATAAAGTGAATCCCTTAAAATGGCATCATTGATTCGTGTATTTCTAATTTGTTTAATTACTGCACAGACATATTTATATGATACGTGTAATGTTTATAATTGTTTTAATATAAGTGTTTTATTCTTTGGCACGCATGTTTTTAATGTTGTCTAAAGAAAATCATCTTAATCGTTCAGTATAAACACATAACAAGTAAAGTGTTCGTACCCAGCAACAATCATGACCATAGTTATTTCAAATAATATTAATATATATAACAAGCCTGAAATTGAAAAGTGGTATTTTATGTAGTGGCAAGCAGCTATCCGTACTCGACAAATGCCGCGATGCAGTGATGTTTTATTGCCCATGATACTGTATTAATTTCTCTCAAGCAAACCATCAACGAAAATCTGATCACATGTGTAATATTAAGTCTCTCTTCGCCTATGATGATATGTATTATATTTTTAAAAATGTTCCCGTTTGTAAAAGCATGAGTTCAGTAAAAAGTATGGCCAACCTTCTAACTGCAGTGTAGTTTATGTACATGTTTAACATCGTATTAGCCACTTTTATACATTGCATTGTTATCTATGGTCGAGATTGTTAGAACTACTGTAACCATAATACTTCTTAATAGTTTATACCTACTAACATAAAATGAAGTTCTAGTTTCCATTATTTTAAATCCGTTTTATATACACCGTTCAATACTAACAACCGTCAATTGAACATTGGGCGAAGACGATGCTAATCCGATATATATATAATGGGTCCTGTCTCAAGTGCTCTTCAGCTGGTACCCTGGTGCATTTCAATATTCTGCATGTTTTGTATTGAAATACAATTACAGGTAGCCAGCTTAAAGGGCTCTACGCCGGATCATATTTCAATTCATATCTTGTGTAAACAGATATGTTTTGGTTTTGAACTATAACGATGGCAAGTCGTCTTTAAATCCGAAAACAAACAATAACTTTGCATTGATTTTCATTGTTAACATGTATGGACGGAAATGTCGCAAATCATAATATTGGATTATCTAGCTCTGTGGAATTTTGAAAGAGACATGGTTGATAACAGTCATTTGGTAATGGGTTATCGGAAAAAAGTAGTTTGTGGTACACACATTGGTTAAAGCCGAAATGCCCTGATGAATTCAATGCGGTATGTCATAACTGCTTCCAAATATGCTTCATATATAGAGAGAGAGATCGGATCTTACATGAGCGTTCGTTCCATATGAAAACATGGAACGAGTTGAATGATATGCATTAACATTAATTATTCAACGAGTTATAATTACATGTGTTTTTATGAAACGAATTTGAATGTAATATTAGTATTATTCGTTTCAAAGGAGTAGCTATCGAAACCTTAAAACCTTTCAAAAGTAGGTGGGGCAACTATACCATCGACCGTTAAATGGTGAAAACTTACAAACCCAGGTCGGGTCAACTATACCATCGACCTTTATATAGTGAAACCTTTTAAAACCACGGTTGGGTACTTTTTCTATCGATCGTTATATGGTTAAACTTTACAAAAACAGGCTGGGGCAACTATATTTATATGGTGACACTTTACAAATCCATGTTGGACCAACTGTACCATCGACCGTTATATGGTGAAACTTTACACATCCAGGTTAGGGCAATTATGTCATCGACCTATGCCATCGACCTTTATATTTTGAAACCTTACCCAACCAGGTTGGGGCAACTATACCATCGACCGTTATATGGTGAAACTTTACAAAGCCATGTTGGACCAACTGTACCATCGACCGTTATATGGTGAAACCTTACAATATCAGGCTAGGGAAGCAATTGTATCGACCGTTATATTGTGAAACCTTACACAACCAGGTTGGGGCAACTCTACCACAGACCGTTCTACGGTACAACCTTACAAAATCAGGTTGGAGCAACGATACCATCGACGGTGATACGCTCTCTGTTAGCAATAGTTTTGTTACGTCACACGCACATACATGTTTGCTGTATGAATGATGTTAAGAAGTGGCTGCATTTGACATCCCGTTGGTTGGTCCATGGTGTTTTTCTTCGATTAAAGCACATTTTCACGCTGTACATGACGGTCCATTTTTTATGGTGGAGGCTGATCACCCCTCTTTTCCTGAGAAGAACTAGTACTGTATACCTCCCGTCTCCGTAAGAATCGAGACTTCCAAGTCTAGCTCTCAGTAGGATTCGAACCCGCAGCGGTGAGAGGCGAGAAGCTTTCGAATGCAGCGTAAATGTTTCTATAGATCAGCAGAGTATTTTCTTTGTCAATATGATTATTGAACCGAGTCTTTAATGCTTTTTTGCTTCGTTGCTTTCCTATCAACTATATGATATTTTATTTATATGGCGTTAACAACTTCCGTCATTTCATTTACTTTCATTAGACGTTTGTTTCTTTCTTTTGAAAATACCGCTATTAGAGAAAACGTCTATACCGCTATATTGATAAGACAGGCGGTTCTCTAACTTAAAATAAATAAATCAATACTTATTCCGTGTTAGTAAAGATATTGTTGTTTTCAATTGATCGTTTTCAGTCAATTATAATATCGGTTCGCTTCACTGCAGGTAATGCTTTTGTGGCGGTAACTATATTTTAATTATTGACTATTGTATTGGTTGTCAATAACAACGTAAAAAACATAAGTATGTACGACTGTCGATTATATTCTTGTATACGGAGAATAACTGAAGTAAACGGACGGTGGCAATTGATTGATATAATATGACAATGTTATGTTACGGCAGTAAATAAAAAGTAAATCTTAATTAAAAGTATAAGTTGTAATATATTTATAATCAATTGTGTCAACGATTATTATTATAAACGAGGGCTAAGCATATTGTGGGTGATAAGTTCATTATCTGTGTTCCGCATTTGTGTTATGACACACCAAACTAGAAAGGATATGTTTCCTTTCCTTAGCTTAAAATTAGTTGCCGCCAAGTTTTACTCTGCCAGTCAAAGACCAACGTCAGAAACCATGTCAAGAGCTCAATTCTTTCAGCTTTGAATGGTTATTTAAACTGAATATATGTTTTTAGGATTACGTATACATACCACGTCATGGCCTTTGGTAGGATGACGTATACATACCACGTCATGGCCTTTGGTAGGATGACGTGTACATACCACGACATGGCCTGTTGGTAGGATGACGTATACATACCACGTCATGGCCTTTGGTATGATGACGTATACATACCACGTCATGGCCTTTGGTAGGATGACGTGTACATACCACGACATGGCCTGTTGGTAGGATGACGTATACATACCACGACATGGCCTGTTGGTAGGATGACGTATACATACCACGTCATGGCCTTTGGTAGGATGACGTATACATACCACGTCATGGCCTTTGGTAGGATGACGTGTACATACCACGACATGGCCTGTTGGTAGGATGACGTGTACATACCACGACATGGCCTGTTGGTAGGATGACGTGTACATACCACGGCATGGCCTGTTGGTAGGATGACGTGTACATACCACGACATGGCCTGTTGGTAGGATGACGTGTACATACCACGACATGGCCTGTTGGTAGGATGACGTGTACATACCACGACATGGCCTGTTGGTAGGATGACGTGTACATACCACGACATGGCCTGTTGGTAGGATGACGTGTACATACCACGACATGGCCTGTTGGTAGGATGACGTGTACATACCACGGCATGGCCTGTTGGTAGGATGACGTGTACATACCACGACATGGCCTGTTGGTAGGATGACGTGTACATACCACGACATGGCCTGTTGGTAGGAAGACGTGTACATACCACGACATGGCCTGTTGGTAGGATGACGTGTACATACCACGACATGGCCTGTTGGTAGGATGACGTGTACATACCACGGCATGGCCTGTTGGTAGGATGACGTGTACATACCACGACATGGCCTGTTGGTAGGATGACGTGTACATACCACGACATGGCCTGTTGGTAGGATGACGTGTACATACCACGTCATGGCCTTTGGTAGGATGACGTGTACATACCACGTCATGGCCTGTTGGTAGGATGACGTGTACATACCACGGCATGGCCTGTTGGTAGGATGACGTGTACATACCACGACATGGCCTGTTGGTAGGATGACGTGTACATACCACGACATGGCCTGTTGGTAGGATGACGTGTACATACCACGACATGGCCTGTTGGTAGGATGACGTGTACATACCACGGCATGGCCTGTTGGTAGGATGACGTGTACATACCACGGCATGGCCTGTTGGTAGGATGACGTGTACATACCACGGCATGGCCTGTTGGTAGGATGACGTGTACATACCACGGCATGGCCTGTTGGTAGAGCGTGTGCCTCCCATGCGGGGCGGTCGGTGGTTTAATCCCAGCCGGGTCATACCAGATATTTCATAAAAGTGGTACTTGTAGATCCCTTGCTTTACTTTCAGCATCTAAAGGTGTGACTGGTGTGACTGGTGTGATTGGTGGGTATCATACCATGTGTCTAAAGGAAGTGTTAGAACTGGTGAGACTGGTGGGTATCATACCATGTGTCTAAAGGAAGTGTTAGAACTGGTGTGACTGGTGGGTATCATACCATGTGTCTAAAGGAAGTGTTAGAATTGGTGTGACTGGTGGGTATCATACCATGTGTCTAAAGGAAGTGTTAGAACTGGTGTGACTGGTGGGTATCATACCATGTGTCTAAAGGAAGTGTTAGAACTGGTGTGACTGGTGGGTATCATACCATGTGTCTACGGCCTGGTATTTATTCCAAGGGGGCAGCACTATAAAGTTGAGCAATGAGCTCACTGTTAAAAGTAGGCACCGTCGTGATATGACAGAAATATTGTTAAAAGCGAGGTTAAACCCCTTACGTACATATGCTTTTAAATAACGCCTCGTGCAATACGCCCCGTACACAAATGCCTAAACATACTAACTAGAACCTTATTATTCGTTTGAGAATAAATCTACTCTAGTCCCATTACACGTATTCGTATTTATAGTTAAAACTAATACTTTACCTTTACAGTTAACACGTATTCCAAATTTCAATTAACCGAACGTTATCTCCTTTAACTCCTTCCAACCAACGTGATACACGCTAACATTCAATGTTTTGTTTATCGCCTCACCTAGTTATCTTAGTTGCCACCCCGTATAACTCAATCAATTCCTTGAGCACCACATGGTGTCAGCACAATTATGTAAATAAAACACATTCATACATCTCCTTACATGAATAATACTTGTTAAGTAGTATCGCGACCGGTATGTTTTGTGCGTGATTTTGCATTGTCAAATATTGATGTTAAATGTGCCATAGTATTTCGGTATGTCATTAAATTTCAAATTTACTCGTAGCTATTTGCGTACATTAAATTATAGGGAAATGTTAATCGAATTTCAATAATGTATAATTCTTATTGAAGAAACACTGTTATGCTGCTCATTATTTGCTTTTAAATATAATCTAAAAGACAAGGTCGATCTTTATTGATAATATCGCTCGCACTTCATATTTCGAATTAGATAATAACTACAACGACCACTTTTTTACGTGAGTTCTGTCATTTCTGTCATTTCGCGACCACTTAAACTGAACAAAGCAATTCAATGTACAATCATTTTTAATATGAAAACTTTAACGATAGCTTGTAATCCACCAAGTGTCAACACTATTAAAAATACGACGACCACTCGTGCCGCTATTTCCTCTACTTATACGATTACGCTAAAAACTGCAACTGCTTTCTATTGCTACTGCTGTTGTGGTTGCTGATGATGTTGCTACTACATCTACTACTATAACAACAACGACAACTGATATATATGTTCGGTTATAACTGCATTATTATGAAACAGTAAGCGAATGGCCAACGTATGTACATGTATAACTAACCGGTAGTTAATGTAATTAACATTTCAAGGGCATAATTATATTTGCTGAAGAAATCCAAACAAAATTGCTTTATGAATATTTGTGTTACATTTAATTTAAACGATACAGTTTAAATTCATTTGATACGTTCTTTTGAAGAAAAAAACCGTCTAATTTCGAATAAACTTCACTGTTCGAGGAGGCACTTTACTGTGCACGCATATTATGAGTATCATTTGAAAACAGCTATTCCAAATTCGCAACATCTCGATCACTTCTTTGAAGCATATCTCGAATGTATCGCGGACGGTTCCCCAAATAAAACAGCAATCTCTCCCAGTGGCCATTACATTGACCTCTGTCAACGTCTAAGAAAGTAGTCTGCGATCACATGATAATTTGTCACATGACCATAGCTAAAACATAAAAATCAACACCGTGACACCACCAACTATCGGCCGTTGATTGACATGTAAACAGTCGAAAGAAACACGACTTATTATCTACATTTTGCTATATAGTATAGGTTAGTACTTTAATTTAAGTAGGTTGTTAAGATATATGTGATATTGAAAAGTGCTGGTAAGAAAATCGCTGTACTGTAACGCTATGAGGACGATTTGGTGGTGCCTATTTTTAAGTTTTGACGGCGGAGTGATATACCAAAGTACAAACCTTTATTCTACTGCAATATAATCCTGAGCATAATTTACTGTATATTTAAAACATTCAAGCCGAAAATTGTTTTCGTTGTAATATAAGCATTTCATATGAAGTTAATTCAGAAAAATATTAGTGTCATCAAGAAATTTTGCATTTCCACCTTTTTTCATCGTTTGCCAAGATTCTTGGTATTTGGTGAGACGTTGACAGAGATGTATGAGTATGCAAGGAACATCAAATCTGGGTAGAGATTGATAAAACAGATGGTGAAAAAAGCCTGCAAACTCAGAGTCTCTGGTTTACCTTACCAGCGTTCTACCAACTGAGCTATCGATGGCATACGGTTAGGAATCGATTATTCAACATACGAACAAACTCCCCGCAGTGGTTACTTCCCCTTTCTGTTACAGTAATCACAGACACCACACACATTTATAGCTGAAATCCAGCTAAGTTTAATTTTTTGATTAAATATTTTTTAGGCCAATATTTCAACTTGCTTTGTTCATAATATAGGAAAATAGTGTGAAAAACGGGGTACAAAAATAATTTATTTATATAAAAAACATTTTTTTTAGCGAACATGCACACCAGTTACTAGGTTACAGTACTTGTAAACAAACAAACATGTATTCCGTTGAGAACATTACGGAATCTTTGCGCAAATTTAATAAAGAGATTACACTCAAGCCAAAACCAGGTTGTTATTGTCAATTGCCTGTTGGTTACGGCAAGAGTTTGCTGTAACAAGCATTACCTAGTGCATCGCCATTTTTTGTAATCACATGGCCTCAGCTATCGTCACGTGATTTGTGTGGTGGCAGGGATTAGTGGCAACAATATCCCTGCGCGGAGGTTGACACTCGGTTACATAGAAATAATCCATACTGGTTTCGCCATACTAGCATGTCGGCACTACTAGCATGTCGGCACCTTTGATTCCCGTCAAAAGGAATTTGCATTCAAAATCAAAGAGTATGAGAGTGGAACTTTGGAAAAGGCCGAATACGATAAATACGAAATATTGCAGTCTCGGCTTGATTAAGACCAAGGTAGTGAAATATGCTGTTACCGTTCACGCCAAAGTTATCATCAGCGTTTTGCATATAGTGTTAGCCGTGTCCGTCCGCCCGTCAGTCCTTCCTTCCGTATGTAACTGCGTACGACAAAGGTTAAGTCCATGTGATTAAAAGCGTTAAAGCGGGTCATTCGTGTCCTATAGAAACATCTTTCATTTTCGCAAGGCAAGATAAGCATTGATTCGCATTTCTCGGCGTGTATGCGATTTTAAATGCCAGTAGTGGATGGCAGTTACTAACGCGCGTCAAGGAATCCATCCATCCATCCAGCCAGCCAGCCAGCCAGCCAGCCACATCCATCCGTCCGTCCGTCCGTCCGCCCGCCCGCCCGCCCTAAAATCTTAGAAGGTCAATCCATTCCAAATATATTGTCAATTGTCATTAAACTGTTTCAAATCTAGACTAGAATATTATTTTATGAAATTGCTGATGGATAGACAGATTTGTGTTTTATGGCCAAACTGTCACTCAAGATGACCTCCATGTCTAAAATTATGTCATTTACAGAGTGGCGTGTATTAAGTAGTCTTCCGAGAACAAGATGCACAAGAGGGCCTATAGGTTGCAGAAAACTAAATACTTTCCCATAGACCTCCTGTGGCGCCTGCCAGCTAATGTCTCAAGAATTATACACCAGATTTTCTTTAAATTACCTTATTTCATAGATATTTCCATCACAAAGCCTTTGAAAGTGTGATAAAGACAACTTTTCCAGCTCAACCTCTCTGCACATGTCTGTGTTTACAAACAATATTGAATCCGCACTGAATATTGACATGCAATTTCAACAATTTTTTAAAAACATGAAAACAATCTTTTTTATTTAATTTAATGATCCTAGCTGATGGGGATTATTTTACCTATAGTTTATCCTTCCTGAAAATGCATATTAAATATTTCAAAGTTATATCTGCTGACCTCTGTGAACTTTCGCTTCTGTACTGAATCGTACACAACAAAGGGCGGGGCTTAAGCCAGGCTATATTTAGTTGTACGCAGCATATAGAGAGACATTCAGACCTGACCGAAGGTATTTTTTTCTGGCTAAATTGTTTGATACATTCAATCTGAGAAAAATTATGTCATTCTTTTTTAGAAAAACTCCTTTTCGACAAAATATGAGGGCTTAAAAGAGCTTCGGCTAAGGCAAAATTCCTGCGGTTTTTACGAGTATATCCAGAATCTTCAACATGCCATATCTCTACAACCGTTCCAATCTTTTGCTTCAAATAAAGTGATTTTAAATTGATTTCATCAACAACATGTGATTTTTAACCAGTTGAAGCTATCTTGAAAATAATATCTGTTTTCGCGGGATCAATTTACTTACCACCTAGGTTAAATGTGTTTGCGTTAAACTGATCCATATTGCATCATGCTGATTTACCTTGTTCTGTATCACTTCACATTTTTCGATGAATCGTTGACGTTTTCATCGTACCGACTTGTATTTTATTGTATTGCATTAGTTTTTTTATCAAATGGTTTGTCATTGCACTGAATGATTTCTATTTCTGTCGTATGGTTTGAAATTTTACACCGTATCATTTCACTTCGACCCGTATCAATTCACTTTGTACCGAATGAACAGAGTTTACACGTCGCATCGAATCAATATGTACGTCATTAAATGACTTCATGTTGAGTTAAATGGCCTGTCATTGAATGGTTTATAAATATCCACATTTTGACGGTTATGGCTTCCCATACCCTGCCCAGTCCGGACGAATCCGAGCGTGGACGGGTGACATGTGTCCGAGTGGTTGGTCTATATACATATGATGGTGACATGTTTTGAAGTAGTTGGTCTATATACATATGCTGAGTGACATTTTGTGAAGTGGTTGGTCTATATTCATATGCTGGGTGACATATGTTGAAGTGGCTGGTCTATATACAAATGATGCGTGACATGTTTTGAATTGGTTGGTCTATATACATACGATGTGTCGCCTGTTTTGAAGTGGTGTGTTTATATACTTCTGGTAGGTGACCGGTTTTGAAGTGGCTGGTCTCTATACATTTGATGGGTAGCATGTTTTGAAGTGGTTGGTCTATATACATATGAAGGGTGACATGTTTTGAAGTGGTTGGTCTATATACATACGATAGATGACATGTTTTGAAGTGGTTGGTCTATATACATATGAAGAGTGACATGTTTTAAAGTGGTTGTTCTATATACTTCTGGTAGGTGACCTGTTTTGAAGTGGCTGGTCTATATACAAATGATGGGTGACATGTTTTGAAGTGGTATGGCGAGTGACATGTTTTGAAGTGGTTGGTCTGTATACATATGAAGAGTGACATGTTTTAAAGTGGTTGTTCTATATACTTCTGGTAGGTGACCTGTTTTGAAGTGGCTGGTCTATATACAAATGATGGGTGACATGTTTTGAAGTGGTTGGTCTATACACATATGGCGAGTGACATGTTTTGAAGTGGTTGGTCTATATACATATGCTCAGTGACATATTTTGAAGTGACTGGTCTATATACAAATAATAGGTGACGTGTTTTGAAGTGGTTGGTCTATATACATATGATGGGTCGCCTGTTTTGAAGTGGTTTGTTATATAATTCTGGTAGGTGACCTGTTTTGAAGTGGCTGGTCCATATAATTATGGTAGGTGATCTATTTTAAAGTGGTTGGTCTATATAGTTCTGGTAGGTGACCTGTTTTGATGTGGCTGGTCTATATACAAATGATGGGGGACATGTTTTGAAGTTGTTGGTCTATATCATTTTGGTAGGTGACCTGTTTTGAAGTGGTTGGTCTATGTATTTCTGTAGGTGACATGTTTTGAAGTGGTTGGTCTATAAAATTATGGTAGATGATCTGTTTTGAAGTGGTTGGTCTATATAATTATGGTAGGTGATCTATTTTAAAGTGGTTGGTCTATATAATTCTGGTAGGTGACCTGTTTTGATGTGGCTGGTCTATATACAAATGATGGGGGACATGTTTTGAAGTTGTTGGTCTATATCATTTTGGTAGGTGACCTGTTTTGAAGTGGTTGGTCTATATAATTCTGATAGGTGACCTGTTCTGAAGTGGATATACATATATGGGTGACATGTTTTGAAGTAGTTGGTCTATATAAATATGGTAGATGACCTGTTTTGAAGTGGTTGGTCTATATAAATATGGTAGATGACCTGTTTTGAAGTGGTTGGTCTATATAAATCTGGTAGGTGACCTGTTTTGAAGCGGCTGGTCTGTATAATTCTAGTATGTAACATGTTTTGAAGTGGTTGGTCTATAAAATTATGGCTGGTGACCTGTTTTGAAATGGTTGGTCTATGTATTTCTGTAGGTGACATGTTTTGAAGTGGTTGGTCTATACAATTATGTTAGATGACCTGTTTTAAGTGGTTGGTCTATATACATATGAAGGGTGAAATATTCAAAAATGTTTGCAGTAATAAGAAATGGTGTTAAATAAATCGGTATTGAATTCAATAGTTGCATCAGCTAATGATTCAAAAGCATTTTGGAGTAAAATCAAAGCATGTGGTTCCAATAAATCTAATTATAAACCAAACTTACAAAACGAGACATGGTTTAACCTTTTTAAAACATTATTTAACCATTCGACGACGGTGATGAGGGTGATGATGGGAATATTGAACTCAATGTGGACGATGAAAACATGGATATAAATGACATAGACGAATTTATTTCGAACTCAGAGATTACGGCAGATGAGGTACTGACTGCAGTGAGGCGTTTAAAGAAGAACAAGTCTTCATCTGGAGAACTTATTGCAGAACAATTCATATATAGTATAGACATTATACTGCCATATTTGACCAAACATTTTAATAGACTCTTTGCATATGGTCAATTCCCAGATATGTGGGATATCCATCTTAATACCTCTTCATAGAAAGGGATCAGTTAATTGTCCTGATAATTATAGATGCATTGCACTTATAGATACATTTAGCAAGATATATATTTGTATACTAGCAAGACGTGTTACGTTTTATGCAAATGTGTTTGATAAAATAACTGAATCACAAGCTGATTTTCGCCCCGGATATTGTACAATTGACAATGCATTTATACTTCAAGCAATCATTTCTAAATATCTATGTAAAAAGGGTAAAGAGCTGTGTGTGGCATTTGTAGATTTTATGAAATCTTTTGATTGGGTAAATAGATGTAACTTGTTTACAATCCTTAGAAAAGGTGGAATTAAAGGAAAAGTGTTGCAATCAATACAAAGCATATATAAAAAACGTTAAAGTGTGTGTGAAAGCCAATGAAAAATGTACTGAATATTTTGATTGTCCAAGAGGTTTACGACAGGGCTTTGTTCTCAGTCCAATTTTATTTTCATTATTTATTAATGAACTGAGTGAAGAAATGTATAATAGCGGGTTACATGGAGTGCAGTTAACACCTGATGTTGTAGAAATATTATTACTATTGTTTGCTGATGATGTGGCATTGATAGCAGATACTGTAAATGGACTACAAAAGAAACTTGACTTATTATATCAGTATTGTAATACATGGAAGCTGAAAGTGAATACTGATAAAACTAAAATTGTTGTTTTTAAAAATGGTGGACATTTAGCAAGAGCAGAAAAGTGGTTTTATGATGGGAAACAGATAGAAGCTGTAAGTGGTTATAATTATGTTGGATTGTTTTTTACATGTCGATTATCTAAGTACCAGATGGCGAACGCACTGGTAATAAAGGCAAAACGTGTATTAGTTGCTATGCTAGCTTTATTAAGTGAGCTAACCCCGATACCTTACAGTATATATTTTAAACTATTTGACCCAAAAGTTAGTCCGATATTTTTTTACGGATCAGAACTGTGGGGATTTAATCAAATGGAATGTATTGAAAGGGTTCATATGTATGCTTGTAAACGTTTTATGAATGCATCTATAAATGCACGCAATGCAGCAGTAATGGGTGATTGTGGTAGATACCCTATGTTTATAGCAGCCAACAAAAGATGTATAAAGTATTGGTTTAAAATTATAAAAATGCCTTGCACAAGATATGTTAAAAAATACGTGTAAATTTATGATAAATATATTGTATACATGTTATGTGTTTTGGCCGGTGGCCTGTATCACTAATAAAATATTGAAACATATATACAAATGATGGGTGATATGTTTTTAAGTGGTTGGTCTATACTATACATAAGATGGGTGACCTGTTTTAATGTTGTTTGCCTATATATAATTCTGGTAGATGACATATTTGAAGTGGTTGGTCTATATAATTATGGTACTGATACTACTACTGCTGCTGCTGCTGCTGCTGCTACTGTTACTACTACTGCTGCAGCTACAGCTACGGCTTATACTAATATTAATTCCACAACAACTAATACTACTGCTAATTTCTCTACATCTACAGCTACCACTATTGCTACTACCACTACCACTACTAATACTAATACTACTACTGCTACTACTACTACTACTACTACTACTATTACTACTACTACTACTAGTACTACTACTACTAATACTGCTACTATCACTACCACTACCAATACTAATAATACTAGTATTACTACTACTACTACTACTACTACCACTACTACCACTACTACCACTACTACTACTACTATTACCACTACCAATTCTACTACTACTACTACTACTACTACTACTACTACTACTATTACTACTACTACTACTACTACTACTATTACTACTACTACTACTACTACTACTGGGTGGCATGTTTACTACTACTACTACAACAACTACTACTACTACTACTACTATTACTACTACTACTACTACTACTACTACTACTACTACTACTACTACTATTACCACTACCAATTCTACTACTACTACTACTACCACTACCACCACCACCACTACTACTACTACTACTGCTGCTGCTGCTGCTGCTGCTGCTGCTACCATTAATACTACTACTACTACTGCTACAGCTACGGCTTATACAAATACTAATTCTACAACTAATACTACTGCTAATTCCTCTACATCTACTGCTACCACTATTGTTACTACCACTACCACTACCAATACTACTACTACTACTACTACTACTACTACTACCACTACCAATACTAATACTACTACTGCTACTACAACTACTACTACTACTACTACTACTACAACTATTACTACTACTACTACTACTACTACTACCACTACTACTACCACTACTACTACTACTACTACCACCACTACTACTACCACTACTACTACTACTACTACTACTACTACTACTACCGCTACCACTACTACTACTACTACTACTACAAATACTACTACTACTACTGCTACTACTACTACTACTACTACTACTATTATTACTACTATATATATGTAAATTGGGGTTTCTGTTGTAATTTTTTTTTACCACGAATTGCAGCAGAACGACCCCAAAATAAACACATATATAATAAATCACAATGAAATGGTGAATTTACTTGATTTATTAAACTTTTTTAAAATAGGGGTAGTGAAGATTGCAAGTTTAATTTTTTTTAAATAAATCATCATGAATGGTGATTTTACTTGATTTATTAAAACTTTTTTAAAATAGGGGTAGTGAAGATTGCAAGTTTATTTTTTTTATATAAGTTATCAAAATTACAACATATTTTTTTGTAATAAAATATGGTTAAACATCAATACGTCTAAATTTTAAGCACTCAGCATTATAATCTTTAAATTTCCAATAACTTGCCATTATTCTGACTGAAACTCCACCACAATCAGCACAAATTTTATTTTTTGCTTTTGTGCCTTTTTTACATATTGAGCACGGCAATACATGACTTGTTTTTAATCTATACTTATGCAAACTGCAATAATTAGAATCTTTTGTAGTTTTATTTTTACACGGATCGTGTAATCCAATTTTAAGAAATTTGCAAACATTAATTTCCATTGTTTCTTTTTGATATATTTTTTTATTTTAAATAAAAAAAAAATATAAGTATATCAAAAAGAAATAATGAAGACTGAAGAGATTATAGAAAATTTAATACGCCTGTTTGATACAGGTGTAATAGATAAGCAAACACTATCTAACGGTATAAATGCATTGAAAGAAGTTCCAAAGGAAACTCCAAAAGAGGCTAATTCTCAAACATTAGAAAATTTACGCAAGAGACGACGTGCTAAGAAACAACGTAAACGAGAAAAGCAGAAATATGATAAATTACAAGATGAGCAAAATCAGAAATATGCTAAATCACGAGACAATGTAATAAATGAATTGAAAGAGCTTAATGATAGAACATCTAAAGAAGAATTAAAACTGGTTGACAAACCAATGTGTGGCTATTTTAAAGCATACGAAATATCTGCCGGGAAATACAAAGACCCTCAAAAACTATTTCGTGATAAAAAATCTATTATTACAAAACAAATAAGCAAAGAGCTGACAAAGAATGGATTAAAGTTTCAATTAGGTCTCACTGTAAATTTATTCAAAGATGATGGTGATACCAAAAAATACACCACAGCAGTATTACATAGTGAACAAAATGCAATTTTAACCTCTGAAAAAATAGATGAGTTTTACGATGAATCATCTGCAAATATACAAGAGAGCCTTGAAAGATTTACAAACACAGCATCTGGACTGGAGATTGATCACTGTGTTACGTTTTACTTAAATTTTGCAAAGTATGAACCATTAAAAGGTTCTTCATATATTCCTCTACCTAAAGCAGTATCTGATAAAAAAGCAATAATTAATGTTAATAATGAAGATAATAAGTGCTTGGAAGTGGCATTGGTTTCTGCTTTGTGGCCTAATAAAAATAATCCAACTAGGATATCTAGTTATAACAAACACATGGGTAAGTTGAATATGGATGGTATTGATTTTCCCACTCCAATTTCTCAAATTTCCAAAGTGGAAAAACAAAACAACCTTGCTATTAATGTTTATGCATATACCATAACAGGAAAAAATAAAAAGGTATCTGTTTTTCCATATAAAATATCAGAACAACCAAAAGATATTGAACGAATTAATTTGATCTTAATATCTGAAGACACTGAAGTTGAATCAGAAAACGAAGAAGATCCAAATAATGAAGAAGGAATTATAGATGACAACTATAACTCTGATGATTATTCCAACGAACCAAAAAAAATAACAACAAAATATCACTATTGCTGGATTAAAAATCTGAATAGACTACTCTGGGACCAAAACAAACACCATGGTCAAACTTACTTTTGCGATCGTTGTCTTCACGGCTATTCTGGAAAAGAACTACTTACCAAACACAAAGAAGACTGTGATGGTATTCACAAAAATTCTTGCAGAATAGAAATGCCAAAAAAAGGTGCAATCATCAAATTTAAAAATCATCAAAATCAAATGTCTGTGCCTTATGCAATATATGCTGATTTGGAAAGTATAGTCAAACCACAATCAACTAAATTTGGAAAGAAATCTAAAATCACAAGTGTGCACGAAGCTTGTGGATTTGGATATCAAGTTGTCAGATATGATGGTAAAACAGAAGAACCTGTTATTTACAGAGGTGAAAATACTGCTGAAAAGTTTTTAAATCACTTAGAATGTGAAAAGAGCAACATTAATAAAATATTTGCTCACCCAAAACCCTTAATTATGACACAACAAAATGAGGAAGATTATGAAAAAGCAACACACTGCTGGATATGCGAAAATATAATAGGTAGGAAATGTGGCAAAAACTGTAAAGTAAGAGATCACTGTCATTTTACAGGAGAATACAGAGGTGCAGCACATAAAAACTGCAACCTAAAACTAAAAATAAAACCAAATAAAACAATTATTCCTGTTATATTTCACAACCTTAAAGGATATGATAGTCATCTTATAATGCAAAAAATACATAAAATGACAGGTAATATTACATGCATTCCGAACAACGCTGAAAAGTATATTTCATTTAGTGTCGGACAACTTAGATTTTTAGACAGTTTCCAATTTATGGCTTCGTCTTTGGAAAAACTGGTTAAAGCAACAGACAAATCTGATTTCAAAATTACCAAAAATCAGTTTGGAGAACAAACAGATTTACTTTTACGAAAAGGTGTTTATCCATACGAATATATGGACAGTATGGAAAGATTTAAGGAAACGCAATTACCGCCTATAGAAAAGTTTTACAGTAGTCTTTCAGATGAAAGTATAAGTTCCGAAGATTACGAATATGCTCAAAAAATATGGAAAGAGTTTAACTGTAAAACTCTTGGAGACTATCATGATTTATATCTAAAAACTGATGTAACTCTGTTAGCAGATGTGTTTCAAACTTTTAGAAAAACATGTATGAATGCATACAAACTTGATGCTTTACATTACTACACAGCACCTGGATTATTTTATGATGCTTTACTTAAACATTCAAAAATAGAATTGGAACTTTTGACAGACATTGACATGCACTTATTTATAGAAAAAGGTATGCGTGGTGGAATTAGTAATGTATCAAAACGATATGCCAAAGCAAACAATCCACATGTAGCTGATTATAACCCTAACGAGGAAAACAACTTTTTAATGTATTTTGATGCCTGTAACCTCTATGGTAAGGCAATGAGTCAACCACTTCCATATTCTGGCTTTAAGTGGGGGGAATCAGGAAAGTTGCCAGAGTCAAAAGAAGGAAAAGGATATTTTGCAGAAGTTGATTTGGAATATCCTAAAGAACTTCATGAATTACATAATGACTATCCACTTGCACCGGAAAAATTAGCAGTAAAAAAAGAATGGTTGTCTGAATACCAGACAGATCTGTTGGAAAATAATAGCATGATAAATACAGAACAACTAGTTCCTAATCTTATGGACAAAGAAAAATATGTGTTACATCACAAAAACCTGGAACTGTATTTATCTTTGGGTATGAAACTAAAGAAAGTACACAGAGTAATAGAATTCAATGAAAAGCCATGGATGGAATCATATATTCGTTTAAACACAGAACTTAGGAAAAAAGCTAAATCACCCTTTGAAAAAGATTTTTACAAACTTGCGAACAACTCTGTGTTTGGCAAAACAATGGAAAATCTACGCAAGCGGACAGATATAAAACTAGTCAAAACTGACGGCTCTGAAAATGAAAAAATAAGAAAAATAATAGCCAAACCCAACTTTAACAGGCGTATAAAATTTTCAGATGAATTATCAGCAGTGCATGTAAACAAAACAAAATTAACATTAAACAAACCAATTTATGTTGGAATGGCAGTATTGGATTTATCAAAGTATCATATGTATGATTGATATTATAATACCCTAAAGAAAAGGTACGGAGATAAATGTATTTTATTATACACAGACACTGACAGCTTGCTGGTACTTATCATAACAGATGATGCATACAAAGACATGACTGAAATGAAAGATGAGTATGACTTGAGTGATTATCCTCAAGATCACCCAATGCATGATGATACAAACAAAAAAGTATTGGGTAAAATGAAAGACGAATGTGCTGGTGTTGCTATAGCTGAGTATGTTGGATTAAGACCCAAGCTATATTCGATTTTGAGAGCGGATGAACAACTTATTAAAAAAGCAAAGGGTGTAAAATCTTATGTAGTCAAAAAACAAATAAATTTTGAAAACTACAAGGATGCACTATTTAACAAGAAAAAATACACCCATGAAATGAATATGATGCGATCAATGAAGCATCAAATATTTGGCATAACAGTAAACAAAGTTACATTATCACCATTTTACTCAAAAAGATACATCCGAGAAGATGGAATTACAACTGATGCACATGGTTTCTACAAAAACTTATGAATTTGAGTATCAGCAGGAACAATAAGTAATTCTTCTTTAACAAATCCTCTCTGTGGCGCTGGTGCTTTCAAATAATAAACTCTTATACCTTGCGTCACCATATAACTTTTAATCTTGTGAATATCTACACTCCACATTGGATCAGTTGCTCTGCGTTTTCCGCCTTCTTGTTCCCCGGGTTGATATAAATATATTACACTTGCATTCATACAGATAGGATCATCTTTTAATATTTTTGTTTCAACAGGAGGAGGCTTTTTTGTCTCCGAATTTATGGCTTTAACAACTTCTGGTAATCTCTTTACCCATTCTCTATTACGTTTTTGCGAATCCATTTCCTTAGCATACTGATAACCAAACATTCTCTCAGCTAATGTTCTGTTAAATCTTTCCACTAAAGCTTGGTCTCTATGTATTTCTGTTCTGCCCCGTCTGATATTTACTTTGTGTTTTGCCATCAACTGTGATACTGCACCCATAAATTCTCTGCCTGGATCCACTTGTAATAATTTTGGATATTTTAGATGCCGACTATATATATTTTCAAATGCTTTGGCAACTTCTTTACTATCCTTGGAAGTCAGCGGCTCTGCTTCTTTGTATCTACTCGCAATATCAACCACAGTCAACGCATATTTATATGTTTTGCGTCCACGACCAATCCCAAAAGTATCATGCGGTAAAAATAACAAATCAGCTTGATGCACTCCATTCTGAGCTGAAACATCAAACCTGGGTCTAATTATTTTCTTCGGCGCAGTTAATAAATCTGCCACACAGCTTGTTTTTTTAAAAATTCTAAGGCCTTTTTTTCACTGACACCAGCCTCTTTTGCTAATTTTTTAACTGCTGTGTAACCTCTCCAAAATCCTTTTGGGCTGTAATAAATCTTTTCCATTTTTTTCTACTAAAGAATAAACTTTATATAACTATAAAGAAAAAAATGGAAATCACAACTGCACAATTTGATGAACTGCTTGAAGAGCAATATCAAAATAGCACAAAGAAATGGACAGACTTGGAACTAAATAAAATATACAAAATTACAGATACGAAAATAGTAGATACTGAATATGGTCCATCCATGGTATTGACATTATTAGACAATGGTGAAGTATGGGCGCCTGATCATCTTAAAAATAAATTAGAGAAGAGTGCTAAACCACCATATTATATTCGACCACTTGGATTGAAACCATGTAAAAACAACAAAAAAAATAGGTATCATGCATATGACTTAGTCTTTTCAAAGTAAACTTAGTCATTTCAAATCCAAAAAAATCTAAAGTAATTATAGTTTTTAAACTATTTTTTTTTTTATGAAATCAATTTGTACGCCACAAATCCAGTTGCAGCCATGCCCACCACAATAAACGTAATTTCTCTATTCTGTTGATCCGCAGATGGTGTATAAAAATCATTCAACTTGGGCTCCGGTTCAAAAAGTAAATGTTTGCCAGTTATGTAATAATACTGTTTCATAGCTTGGTCTACATCATCAAAAGTCTGCTTTGCATGATGTTCTTTTTGTAGTTGTTTATTAATAAAATCTAATCTCTCTGTTCTTTTTTTATTCCACTCCGCTTGTGCTGCGTTTAATTGTTCCACTGCTTTGTCATGCCTTTGTCTTTCCTCATCTGAATGACTTCCCATTTTTGAAAAGAAATAATTTGAACCGCTAAACGCCAATGCATTTGTTAATGCTCCACCTATCATCATTGCTACTGCACTTGCCATTTTTTTATATATATATTTTTTAAAATTATTTCATAATATCCGCAGGAATAATACCTTGCTTAATCAGCATATCCTTTGTAGCCATTGCTAACATTATATCCACAGACAGCATCCCAAGATCTACCATATTAAAATCCACTTTAGGTACTGGTCTTTTTAGTAGTTTTCTGCCAATGTCAGAATATCCAACAGTTAGAAGTGCTTCCACTCCAGCATGATACATCATATTTACAATTTGTTTTCCGTCAATACTTGCTGCCATTTTTTTATATGATTTTTTTTTTTTTTAAATAAATTATTAAAAATCAAACGGGTCTTTTGGTGCAACATGAACAGGTTGCACAGTTACAGGTTGTTTAGCAGATTTTTTGTTATAAATATACAAACCCAACCCAGCAATGCCTAATAAAACCAGACACGGTGGAATATAATTTTTGTATACGTTTATTTTGATTTTTTCTGGTTCTTCTTCATCTATTGTTATTTTTGTTATTTGATTTGCAGCATCTTGCTTTGCAGCATTTTGATTTGTAACATCTTGAAGCAAACGCTTTGCCTTAGTTGCCGCTGCTCCTTTTTTTCCAGCTTCTATTCTTTTTGGATTTTTTACTTTTTGTTGTTCAACAGGTTGTGTAACAACAGGTTGTGTAACAACAGGTATAACTTCACTCTCTTGGTTCTTCATTTATATTATCTATAATTTTATTTTTATTAAAATCAATATGTCTAACAGTTGTCAGTATTGCTGTAAATGGTGCTAAGCACATTCCATACCTGTAATACAACTCACAACAAGCACTTGTCAAAGCATGATTAATAAATGGGTCTTCCTCTAAATCTTCTATCAGCTTTGGTGGATTGGTTACATTAAAATATTTTGATACTCCCATTACATACAAGTTAATAAAAGAATTGCCTAAAGTTTTAGTCATGCTTGCCCCAAGCCTTGCTTCATATCTGCAGTAAAGTTTGTTAATTTCATCTGGTGGCATGCCATCTATGTTTGTGAGTTGTATGTCTTTACCCAAATATTGACGACTACCGCCGCCAGCCACTATGGCTGATAATCTTTCTTTTTTTGTTTCTTGTTGCTTTGATTCATCTGGTTCCGTCTGTTCCGATATATTTTGTAATAGTTCTTCCGCATTCATTTTTATATTATTAATCTTATTTTTTATCTTGAAATAAATATAAAATACAAAACAACTAGCAGCGATATTCATGCAACTAGTAATTGTTAGTATTGTTAATAGCATTGTTATTAATATTGTTATTTTTTCTATTAACATTATTAATTTGCTGCAAGCATTGCTTTTAACATTGCTACTTTGCTATGAGCAATGCTATTAGCAATACTATATTTTGATTTTTTCATTATAGTTTCATGTCAGTATTGCTATTAACATTGCTACTTTGCTGTTAGTATTACTATTAGCAACAAAGCAATGCTGTTAGAAAAAAAGAATTGCTGGTAGAAATTATTCAACCCAATAACCAGTTGGTTGGTCAGTCCTCAATATCAACTTGGAATATTTAGTCTTAGCTAAAGTTTTTTTTATTCTGGTTCTCTCCTCCAACGTTGGAATAACATCGTTTTCTCTCAAACAATTTTCATAACTATCTCTGTCCTTGGTGTAAAACATACACAACCATTTTACTTGATCCCTCAAATCTTTCAATACAGAATTATATCTCTGTGAAATGACCCACACTGATTGTTTAGCGTGACGACCAGAGAATGCCAACTCTGATAACATATCTTTTTTCTTTGTTAATTCTTTTGTGGCTGAGCAATCGTCAATGATGTATAATGTGGGCTGGCCAGCATATCTTTTGAAAAATAAACGCAACAGTTCTTGTAGCATTTCATTTCCGTCTTTACCAACAGGATTGACAATTGTTATTTTTTTATCTTTTGGGTGTCTTACATCTCCTATCCAGGATCTATTTTTATAAGCCTCGTTCCACTTTATAGTCGGGCACAATATAATTATATGTTCAAAAACTCCAACATACTCTTTTTCAAGTATGTCAAGAACAAACTCTGTTTTACCACAGCCTGTCTGCCCACAAATAATGGCACTGTGTGAATATTTAGGATATTTTTGTTGCAAACTAGTATCCTGCTTCTTTGAATCTTCCATCTTCGAAATTGATTTGCGCATCTTGTATTATATATAGATAAATATTTAAAGTTTGATCTGCATCTGCTTTTTTATTTATTAATATCGTTATGCCTTCACTGCCGTTTTCTATTCTTCTTCCACTGCCGTGTAATAAATTGTCATTACATGTTCTAAGGTCAAGCCACAAAGCATATGATTTTGTCAAATAGGTCTCAAGAGAAACACTGGTAAAGTTTAAGTCCCTCGCTACTATTTCTGTCTCTTTGTTTCTTTTTGAGGTCAAGGCAAAATATTTGTTGATTTCATCCCAATGTTGATATGCCTTCATACCCTGACTATACAATCGATTTGGTACTCCCTCTATTGTCATTTCAACCTTTTCAATCTTTGGGTTGTAATAGGTTTCTGTGCTTGTTCTTTCTGGGTCTTCAAACAACATTAAAATACCTTTCATGCTCCGTGCTGGTACATTAATGTTGATGTTCCAAAGAGTATCAGATTTGTTTGCTATTATTTTTCTATGTCGCAAGATACGATCATACATAAATGACATCTTACCATTGATTTGCTGTCTTATTTGTCTGGCTAATTCAACATCACTAACTGTATCAAATTCCAAGCAGATATTTTTTATTACATAAGATGCATCAGCATCAGCGCTTTTGATAACTTTGTTATAATCGTTAAACGTTAATTCATATTCTAACCTATCACCAAGCCCCGCTTGATAAAATGGCATATGACTTTCTAACATTTCAAAGTCCAGTGGAATACAAAATCTATTTCCATAAGCTGCTGCTATAGCTTCATCTTTAGTGTCTGAGGAAGCATCTCCCGCGCTAACTCTATGTTTTAACATGTTTGGTTTACCAATACCTTGGTAAGCTATGTTTTGTCGTTCAGTAGGGCTTTTCCATAAATCTACATAACAATGATATATATCACTGTCATCTATTGACATGACTTCATTGCCACTTATTCTTATTGTCATTTTTTTCACAATTGTTCTACCCAGATTTTGAAATAGAGTAGCGTTGGCGTCTGTTCTGCTTTTAAGTTCTATTTCAAAGGCAAGACGAGCAGTACTTGGAACTATCACATCATTAGTACTTAGGTTGGGAAATCTCACAAGCAGTTGCTGGTTTTGGTCTATTGTTGATGGATTATTAGTTATTACTACACTTGTGCGGATGCCTTTGAAACCATGAGGTTCTCTTAGTTTTCTATGAGGGCTGAGTTTGTTTCCGTAAGCCGACATTGTTTTTATTTTTTAAATATATTTTTTAAAATTAAATTAAATAAACAATGGCTGAAGGAGGATTTGAAAATCCTGCGTTCGATATTGACACTATGACTGAAGAAGACTTGGATAGAATACTTGAAGACGAAATTATACAACCTGACTCAGAATTTCAGAGACAAATTGTAAATGAAAATAACTATATTGATCAGCTTCAAGGGGAAGATAAAACAGAAGAACAGCTTAAACATAAACGGTGGTTAGTAGATGAATTTTATAAAGAATTTCACGATGATACCAGCGAAATTGATTATAAAAATTTCAAAGTGGATAAGGACGAAAACGGTAGTACAATGTTATATGCAGTTCAGTTGGGAACAGATGATGCTCCACTTACTTATCATAAGGGAAATAGTGCAGTCAAATTTTATAAGCTGGACACTTTAGTTAAAAAACATGGTATTAACTTTGTGAAAAACACTTTAAAAATGTATGATTATTTAGTTCCACGTGAAAGAGTTGCTCGGGGTAGGGCAGACTTTGCAGCCTTATTAGAATAAAAAAATACCCTCACAAAAGCAGGAGAAGATATACAAATGCAAACTTTTTCAACAACTGAAGATGTACAAAATACAGTAGATGCTGTAAATACAATTGAGAGTGATTTGAGTAATATAATAGATGAAACTCATCCTAAAACTGCTGTTCAACCAGAAAGTCTAACACTGCGAGAGATACGAGGTTTAGATAAGGTATTGCAAAGCTTTCGCGGAGAACTTACTAATAATCTTTCAAAGCTCACTGAGCTTGATAAAGACATAACAAAAGAAAAACAAAAATTAGAACAGGTTAGCACCCCCGGGCAGGAGGATGAGTTTCAACAAGAGCGCCTACGTGACAGAATAAAAAACTTAGAAGATGAAAGAAGTAATCGACTTGAAGCGGCGAGTGAAAACAAAGAAGCATTACGCAGTCAAATAAACAGGATAAAAGAAACTATAAATAAGGTGTTAAAAAAAGACACAACATTGGGTGAGAGAATAAAAACATTATTTAGGGAGCAAGGTATTACTATTGTTAGTATTTTGACTGCCTTTGGTATGATTATTGGGGTATTAGTTGATACCATTATTCCTACAACAGGAGGAGGGACTGCACCTGTTCCAACTCCAAAGCCTGATCCATCAAGTGTAAAAGATTGGATAAAAAAACAACTACTTAATCTTGGTAAACTTCTTGCCAACCTAGCTGGTAAAGCTGCTGCAGCACTTCCAGGAGTTATTGGTGCAATAGTATCATGGCTTTTATCTGCAACAGGTAATGTTATTAATTGGCTTGGTAACAATCTATGGGCTTTGCTTGTGTTTGTTTCCGGGTTGTTATATGTGGCAGCCAAAGAGTGGTTTAGTAAATCTCATAAATAAGTAATGCAGCAAGACCTATTACTATAGTACCAACAATTATAGTTGTTTTGTTATCTTCGTGTTCAATCGCTATTTTTTGTATTTCTGGTGGGTTATGTTCCACAGTTTTATGTATTGGTGATTTATCGAAGTCCGGCAGAAATTTCTTTGTTGTGGTGCCTTGAAAAGGTTGAATAATTTTTGGCGGTACTGGTTTTATATTTACATCATTATTCAATCCTAATGCTTGTGCATCGGTTGCTATTACAATTTCATTATTGTAGTCTTGTATTGTTCCAATTCTCAACTCCATGTCACTCGGAGACATGTACAATCCACTTCCATAGACAAAATTTACTTTACTTCTTGCATATTTTAGGGTGTTTTCATATCTTGAAATTTGACTGGGCAAGTCAATGGGGCTGTTTATTGCGTCCTCTACATTTGCCAGAAATTGTTTTTGTGCATCAAATGCCGTTCCAGTTCCAAGTATATCTGTTCTTGTTTGTGATTGTGAGCCAAGTATTGCCCAGCAGTATGTTCTTATGCTGTCATTGATCCTTTCTACTCCTGCCCTTGTAAATCCAGATGAATCATCTAGTATAAAAGTAGACCAACTATTGTCAGCCTCAGATCCTTGTGCAATGTAATCAATGTGATATGTTTTATCACTCTCATAGACTGTGAAACTCATCGTTTTGTTGTCGTATACAGTATTTACCAAAGGATGATAACCAATATGTGTCCAGTAATTGTAAATTGTTCCTAGACCATTATTATAGCTTTGTTTCTGTCTCCAGTCTGAATATAAGTCAACGTTAAACTCCTTGCATATTCTCTCGTATGCGTTTCGGTTATATGTGTTATTAAAAGCATTCCAATTTGAGTCTTGCGGTAATGCTACACTCATTTCAAATAATATTCTTCTGACTTGGTAGTAGACATGAAATCGAAATAACGAACCAACCAGAGTATCAGCTTTTAGATGATTGTTGAAATCAATACCACATCCAGTTGTCGCACACCAAATAGTAAAGTTTAACTGATTCTGCCAAAATAACATCCAATCTGTTCCCCAGCGTTGGACTAGATCATCTGATTTGACGTATGGGAGTTTGTATTTTTCGAAGACATTGGGGAATGATGCTTTAAAGCCTTTACCGTCTGATGTAATGACTATGTTTTGATTTATTATATCTATCACTTTCTTGCTAAAAGTATTTAAATATTGAGCATCCGGGTTATATTTGAATTCTTTAGAAATCATTTTTATTTGTGTTTCTATATATATATATTAAAAAAAATGTTTCATACAATTTCAAACATAAACAACTCTATTAATTTACAACAGTATATCAATAATAGAGATGGAACTAAGCGCGTTGGATTAAAAAGTTTTACATACACTATCGGTTGGTATAATATTATTAATGAAACCATAAAGACAAGAAACCCAGATAAAACGTTTCATATGCCAGATGGACTTTATAACTTTCAACAGTTGATAGAAAATTTTAAATTGCTAAATGAAAATATTACCCTAACCGTTGAAGCGCCAAGTGCTGTAGCCTGTTTTAAATACGCCAATAGAGACACGATTATCAAGCGGTCTTTCAAAAATGCTGGGATTCGAGGACAGAAAATGGTTAAAAGGTATTCGTGTCGGAGATCACTCAATTGATTTAGCTCCTTATAAACAGCTATATGTTTCATCTGAAACAAGTTAATACGAGTAGTAATTATTTCAATGGTGCACCAAGCACTATTATAGGGGTTATACCTGTGATAAATAAGCAGTTTGGAAATATTGTATATACAAGTTTTTATCCTGAATATCACTGTCTTAAAATGATGCAACTACTGAATTGAAAATAGAAGTCAGAGATGAGCATGGCAACAAAATAGATAATCACGGTTTGCCTATGAGTTGTGTTTTAGAAATTATTTAAAAAATATATTTTTATAAAAAAACAATGAGTATATTTGGACCACCAACAAGCCCTAAAAAAACAGAAGACTTAGAGGCTATGATAAATGATGTTCAAAATTTATATAGACAAATTGTGCCTTTTGTTAACCAGTTTAATCATTTGAAAAATAGAGTTGATAATCTTAAATATGGGATTATAACAATATTTGCGGAGGCTAAGGGCCCACTTGTGTTAAATAGAATACTCTCATTTGGTAACGGTGGAGCAGGAATCAAATGTGGGGCATTGATAATGACACGCCGTGGACGGATTATGGGAATAGGTTTAGCAAGTGACCGATTAGTTGGTGACGTAACTGTAATAGTTTCTGTCAATGGTGTTGAACAACCAAATTATGGTATAACGCTTCACATCATCCCACGCAATCATGATAACTTTGATAAACCTTTAGAGATTGGCGCTGGTTCTGTTGTTAACTTTGTATGCAAGGTTGCTAACGCTACAGCTGTAAATACGGTGGCATCATTATTAATTGAATTAATTTAATTTTTTATTTATTAATAAAAAAATGCCAAAGCAACCGACAGCACCAAGTTTATATCCTGATTTGTCAGTGGAAAATTCAGTGGAAAACGGACAAAATTATAGATTACAAAAGATTTCAGAGATTGAAAAAAAGTTAATTACAGAACGAGATATACGTCAGTCTCTTTATAAAAAATATAAACGTGGTATTAATATTACAGATGGAATTGACACTACCTTGATATCAGCAGGTGTTATTATGGCTGGGATTGGATTTGTTATTCCAGTTTTATTACCTTTAGAAATAGCAGCAATAGTATGTGGAGCTACAGGTGTTTGTATTAATTTTATCAGACGCAAGCTTAATGCAAAAGCTCAAAAACATCATGAAATAAAAACTTTGGCAGAGGCTAAGTTGAATAGCATAAAGCAGTTAATATCAAAAGCGTTGAGTGATTCACAAATATCTGATCAAGAGTTTAAGATGATTTTAGATGAGTTAGATAAATATTATAGTTTAAAAGAAGACACCAAACAAAAAAAGGCTGAAATAAGTGAAGCTCAAAAAAAAGAACTAGTGGAGCAGGGAAGAAAGGAAGCAATGGCAACATTACAAAAAAGTCTAAAAAGTGTGTAATAAATTGTTTTAGTAATGTGTATGAGTACGATCCACCACCTTTGTATTCAAGGTCAGAAAATTGTTAATTGAATGTAATTTTAATAACAAATCGACAAATTTGTTTTGTATTAAAGAAACATTTTATAATTTTGATAATTTATAAAAAAAATAAACTTGCAATCTTCACTACCCCTATTTAAAAAAAGTTTAATAAATCAAGTAAAATCACCATTCATGATGATTTATTTAAAAAAAATTAAACTTGCAATCTTCACACCCCTATTTTAAAAAAGTTTTAATAAATCAAGTAAAATCACCATTTCATTGTGATTTATTATATATGTGTTTATTTTGGGGTCGTTCTACTGCAATTCGTGGTAAAAAAAAAAATTACAACAGAAACCCCAATTTACATATATATCTACTACTACTACTACTACCACTTCTACTACTACTACTACTACTCTACTACTACTACTACTACTACTACTAACTACCACTACTTCCTACTACTACTACTACTACTACGACTACTGCTACTACTTCTACTACTACTTACTACTGCTACTGCTACTACTACTACTACTACTGCTGCTGCCGCCGCCGCCGCCACCGCCGCCGCCGCTGCTGCTGCTACTACTACCAGTTATACTAACACTACTAACTGCTACAGCTACGGCTTATACAAATACAAATTCTACAACAACTAAAACTACTGCAATTCCTCTACATCTACTGCTAACACTATGGCTACTACCACTACCACTACCAATACTACTACGACTACTGCTACTACTTCTACTACTACTACTACTTACTAACTACTACTGCTACTACTACTACTACTACTACTACTCTACTACTACCACCTACTACCACTACTACTATTACTACTACTACTACTACCACTACCCCTACTACTGTTACTACTACTTGTACTACTACTACTACTACTCTGCTACAGCTACGGCCTATATTAATATTAATTCCACAACAACTAATACTACTGCTAATTCCTCTACATCTACTGCTACCGCTATTGTTACTACCACTACCACTACTACTACTACTACTACTACTACTACTACTACTACTACCACTACTAATACTACTACTACTACTACTACTACTACCACTACCACTACCAATACTACTACTACTACTACTACTACTGCTACTTCTACTACTACTACTACTACTACTACTACTACTACTACTACTACTGCTACTACCACTACTACTACCACTACTACTACTACCACTACTACTACTACCACTACCGCTACCACTACTACTACTACTACTACTACTACTACTACTACTACTACTACTACTACCAATACTACTACCAATATTACTACTACTGCTGCTGCTACTTCTCTACTACTACTACTACTACTACTACTACTACTACTACTGTTTCTGCTGCTGCTGCTACTGCTCTACTACTACTACTACTGTTTCTGCTGCTGCTGCTACTGCTACTACTACTACTACTACCACTACCGCTACCACTACTACTACTACTACTACTACTACACCTACTACAACTACTACTGTTTCTGCTGCTGCTGCTACTGCTTCTACTACTACTACTACTGTTTCTGCTGCTGCTGCTACTGCTACTACTACTACTACTACCACTACCGTCTACCACTACTACTACTACTACTACTACTACTACTACTACTACTACTACCAATACTACTACCAATATTACTACTGCTGCTGCTGCGACTTCTACTACTACTACTACTACTACTACTACTACTACTACTACTACTACTACTACTACTACTACTGTTCTGCTGCTGCTGCTACTGCTACTACTACTAACTACTACTACTGCTACTACTACTACTACTACTACTACTACTACTACTACTGCTACTACTACTACTACTACTACTACTACACTACTACTGTTTCTGCTGCTGCTGCTACTGCTACTAACTACTACTACTGCTGCTACTACTACTACTACTACTACTACTACTACTACTACTACTACTGTTTCTGCTGCTGCTGCTACTGCTACTACTACTACTACTATACTACTACTGCTACTACTACTACTACTACTACTACTACTACTACTCTACTACTACTACTACTACTACTAACTACTGCTACTACTATACTACTACACTACTACTACTACTCACTGCTACTACTACTACTACTACTACTATACACTACTGACTACTACTACTACATACTACTACTTACTCGTGATCTGCTACTAATACTCTACTACTACTACTACTGTTTCTGCTGCTGCTGCTACTGACTACTACTACTACTACTACTACTACTACTACTACTACTACTACTACTACTCTACTACTACTACTCTACTACTACCTACTACTACTACTACTACTACTACTACTACTTACTACTACTACTACTAGCTACTGTCTACTGCTACTGCTACTACTACTACTACTACTACTACTACTACTACTACTACTGACTACTGCTACTACTACTGCTACTGTACTACTACTACTACTACTACTACTACTATACTACTACTACTACTACTACTACTGCTTCTGCTACTGCTGCTACTACTACTACTACTACTATACTACTACTACTACTACTACTACTACTACTACTGTACTATCTGCTGCTGCTACTACTACTACTACTACTACTACTACTACTACTCTACTACTACTACTACTCTACTACTACTACTACTATCTACTTCTCTGCTCTACTCTACTACTTCTACTACTACTACTACTACTACTACTGTCTACTACTACTACTACTACTACTACTACTACTACTCTTACTCTACTACTAACTACTGCTACTACTACTACTGCTTACTACTACTACTACTACTACTACTATCTACTACTACTACTACTGTTTCTGCTGCTGCTACTACTGCTACTACTACTACTACTACTACTACTACTACTACTACTACTACACTGCTCTCTGCTGCTACTGCTACTACTACTACTACTGCTACTAGCTATACTACTAACTACTAACATACTACTACTGTTTCTGCTGCTGCTGCTACTGCTACTACTACTACTACTACTACTACTTGCTACTACTACTACTATCTACTACTACTACTACTGCTATCTTCTACTACTAACTAGCTACTACTACTACTGCTACTACTACTACTACTGCTACTATACTACTGCTGCTACTACTATCTACTACTACTACTATACTCTACTACTAGCTACT
>JAWPHD010015363.1:0-55741 GCA_037043455.1 Cyrtodaria siliqua | reverse complement strand
CGACATCAAAGACAAAGTATTAAGTTGTCCCATTTGTCTTGAACACAGAAATTCAAACGTCAAGGAACCCATGATACCTAACGACATACCCGACAGACCATGGCAAGTTGTTGCCACAGACTTATTTCACTGGAATGACACAGAATATGTTATGGTCGTTGACCTTTACAGTAGATATTTTGAAGTAGGCAGACTTCCAAACACAAGGTCAAATACTGTCATACATAAACTCAACGGGTTTTTTGCAACACATGGCATACCATCCAAGGTTATCTCAGATAACGCGACTCAATACAGTTCTCAAGAATCCTACTTTTAAATGAATTCTAGTCTAGGCTCCTAATTCTTTACTTGGAGAAAGTGGTGACAAAAAGAAAAAATATAGCCAGAGGAGGCTCTGATAGTCTCATAAAACCTGATTAAAAATTTGGCTCCAAGTTTAGCTCCAGTTTCACCAAGTCGGCTCTGATTATTATCGTTTGGCAAAAGTGCTAGTACTCTGCTTTGCATTGGTTATAAATTACTATGTACTATTCTATTCTAACATATTTTAAACGAAATGGTAAATAAGTCCGCTGACCAGGGAGCATAAAGTGGTAGCAAAAAGAAAAATCTAGTCAGAGGAGGTTCTGAGCTTGATTAATACATACGTAACAAATGTGTGCTATAAAAGTGAATAAAGATCAATTCCAATAAGAAAAAAATATTGGACCTTTCCATTTTAAATCAGGGCCTGTCCATTTCAAATCAGGGCCTGTCCATTTCAAATCGGGGCCTGTCCATTTTCAGAAGCAACAAGCCCTGGGCCTGTCTCTTAAAATAATTTTCTTTGAGCACTGTGACCCATACATTTCTATATTAGAATATAGGAATACCCCATTAGCGATCGGTCAATCACCCGCACAATTGCTTATGAGTAGACAGCTTCGTTCTACTTTACCTATGACAGAAATACACCTATCACCAAAAGTCCCCAAGTTATCAAGTGTTAGACAGAAAATGCTAAACATACAGAAAAAATAAAAAAGCAATTATGATAAACACACGAAACCATTAAAGCCATTAAACATTGGTGAAGGAATTCGCATACGACAGGGAAACGGGAATCGTATGGAATCCTGCTGTTGTCAAAAGTAAAGTTCATGATCGGTCATATTTAGTAGAAACCCAAAACGGTTCTGTATTTCGTAGGAACAGAAATCATTTGTTAAAAACTCATGAAAAACCATTCACCCTAGGCAACGAACAATCATCACAGCCAATTAGCAGAGATATTCCGTACAACAATAATGTCTTATCAAAACAGACACCACAGGTGTTCCCAAAAGACACACACATATCAGCAGACAAAAACACCCAACAGAATTCAAGTTTTAATCAACCTTTAAAAGAGTCAAATTCAAACAATGTTACTAGATCTGGAAGAGTTGTCATTAAACCTAAGAAATTGGACATGTAATTAAATCAAATGATTTTGAATGTATTTTAAGTCAAAGTTGAAAAAAGATTTTAATCAAAAATGACAAACTTTAAATTCAGAAAATCTTTCTGTACAGCAAATGTGAGACATTAGCTATTAACAACGGAATGTGATTAATTTTATGAACTGTGAGTCTAAGTGCTACAAGACAGCTGGATATGCCATTAATTCACCACAAAATTAGAGAATTAATCGGACATTAGGATAACAACATTTTTATGGCACATAAATAGGAGAATAATTGACTACGCCTAGAAGATTAAGTGCCGAGACATTTACCAGATACAAATAACTGTAAAATGATCATATATCAACAGTAATCAGAATACCATATGTGATAGCAAGAGACAGTGACATTATTTGAATAAAATGATCATGGGAAAATAGTTCTTAAACAAAAAGAGAAACAAACATTTTAAAAAGGGGCATGTTACATTATGGGAATTAACCATTGTAGTCATAGTATATACTTCGTATACATAGTTATCTATCCTGAACATTTCCATAGCGTTTTACTATATACTATTGCATGCTTTGTTTTACCTCACTTGAATATATGCAGCCGTACAATAAACATCTTAAATACAAACTGTGTTAGACCTTCATCCCAGAGCGCCCAATCAATAGAAAATAATTATTGGATAATTATAAGGACATAATTTAACACTCGTGTTTGAATTTTTTATATCTGACCCCAATAGAAATCTAACACATACAATTTGACATGCATGCATATCTCACCCAACTCACCAAAAACCTGTTAGAAATATATATGCATGCATACTTAACCCACAGATGGGCCAGATATGCATGCATGCCTAACCCATCATGAGGGCAAAGTTGGTCAGAATGTCTAAATGATCATGTAAGGGATTCCAAAATAAAAAAAAATAATCTGAGTGACTTTACATAATATACTGTTCGATAGGCTGTTTGCTAGGATAAGGAACGTCATCTTGCAGTTTACACACCTTATATATGAACTGTGGAGAATCATCTATACTCATCAATGTGAATGCGCAACTTCTGTAACTATATATAAATAAACAAACAAATATAAAGTTAATAAAGGAAAAAAGAAACGCAACTCGGGAATTTCCGTTAATAATTTATATACTGCACACTTAATTCCACATAAGATTGCAAAGAAATTCCAAGACGTTTTGTTAAAAAAAAAGAAGTTGCCTACATGTAGTTAGAGAAAGGACACAACTGTGCTGTTGTAGATTTTTTGATCACAGTACACTTTGTAACAAGAAATTCATAAGTGTTGAAGTTCCACTTTGAACATTTGAGCCATTTCAGTACTATATTTAATGTAAAGAGTTTGCAAAATTGTCCATCCTATGTTTGCTCACCTGATTGAGCCAAACGCGTATTCTAATTTCTATCAATAATGAAAATTTGAAGGGATGAAATTTTGTGTTTTTAGTGTTTCCCCCAGCCTTGAAACAGGGCAGGGTAAATAAGAAAGGGCATTTTTAACGTGCAAAATTAATTTAAAAAATCTTTGTGCTTTTATGTGTTGTTTTGGTATTTTTCTGGAAGGAAAGGTCTTATGTAGTCATTTACCATTCAATTAACAGCAGTATATTATACATACAATAAATAGCGGAAATTTCCAAGTTGCGATTCTTTTTTCCTGTAGTTTTTCGAGTTGAGCCTTCATCACATTTTTATGTTACAAGTGGAAGTGGCTGAAGTACAGCTCCAACCAACTCATACAGGTATCTGTTGGTATCCACAAGTAAACAAGAAGTAAATACTCCAAAAGTCCTACACCATACCCACATATAATGTCCACAAAATGATGCCGACCCAGTATAACTCTTGACAGGCATACGACGCATGACCAGAATACTGTAAATAACATCAAATTTGTAGAGTCGACGACATGAAAGACGAAGAAGCAGGCCAACATTCCGGCTCTGGACGCGTGCCCTGATGGAAAGGAGTAGTTGTCAATGGAAACGGTCGCAAACATGTCCATCTCGTTGTGAGCAGGTCGAGATCGACGGAACAGCAACTTCAGTGTGGCAATAACTATCAGATCTAAAACCAAACCTGGAAAAAAAGCTTTACATTTGTAATTCAGTATGAACAAATGATGATACAATGGTATTCAAGATAAAATGAACCAAAAATAAATTGCATTGGGACATCATTCTGTAGTTAATGTAAACAAACAATATATGAAATAAAACAATCATTTAAGGGCTATCCATGCAAGGGACACATGGGAATCTTGAGTTGTATATCAAGCATTAAAATTATCACCTTGAGGCTTGATTAATCATGTATCATTTTGACTTTAAAACTGCTTGCATATTAAATAACATTTTGAATGCTTTTTTTTTTGTTCCATACCCACTTATAGTCCCTAGTTCTACTTCTACAGCATTCGTATATTTTTTACACAGATAATTATACATTATTACGTAACAATTAACACCATGGATACTGTACTTACCATACAACAGATTGACCAAGTTTTCTACGTGCGACGCCTTGTGGACAGATAGAAGGAGCAGAGTGGGAAGCACCAACCATGGTATACCATGACACGACACTTCAATCACCTTCATTAGTGGTCTCAGTGAACTCAGTTTCGAGTCTTTGTTCGCACACAAAGCAAACAAACTCGTGTATTTTTCGTCCAAACTGAGAACAGTTGCCAGAAAGACATTATTTTTACTTCTCGATTTTGCTGCTGCTTTACCGTTAAAAGTTCCATTTTGTGCCGATTTGGATGCTTTAGAGTTCCATCTCCTATGTGGAGAAGACATTTTGCATCAAATCAAATCACTGGTTCTTTTGTCCACTATTAAACGAGAGTTGGGTCCGTGATAAACAAATGTCAACCTGTCAGAGAATGATCAATAAATATAACGGAAAAAGATATTCCAGAGAATATTGCATTTTGGGATATGATTCTAAAAATAAACTAGTCACACCTAAAGAATAAATTTTATCAACTTGGGAATGGTGTAACCCAAATGTTGATAGACTCTCAAGGGGACGAGCTTCAAGGGGACGAGCTCCCAGATCACAGACCTAAAAAGCAATAATGATATTATTAATATAACTGTGCCCAGATGTAAATATATGGGAGTATGGGTTTTGCCCTCAACAATTTAATCCAGTGTGATATTTCGTGGCACGTATATTATAATTTTCACTCAGAAACAGCTTAAACATTTTGGTAAGGCCCTACCATCGGGGTCCATTTCCCCTTGTCCCATGTAAATATGATCAAATGTTCCCTTGTTCCCCCGAAACTATTTTGCTTTGTTTCTCAAAATTATTTTCCAGTGTTCCTTGTTCACTGAACGTATGTCCAGTGTTACCTTGTTCCACAAACATATTTGCAAATGTTCCCAAAATGTATTCGGATGAAATAAAAACCGTTTGGCCTACACTATAATCATTATAGTTGCATCTTAGGGCATCTATTAAGAAAATACATACATCCCGATTTAATTTAAAGGGGTTGATGCACTATTTGCAAACACAGTTTATTATAAAGGGCTCTGAAAAACATGAAAAAAGCTGAAAGAATTATCAAAATGCCATGACAAGTAAAGGAGATATGACCTATTGAAAATGTGCAAAGAAACATCAATGGAGGCGGCCATCTTTGAACGATGACGTCATCGTGCCTCTTTGCCATATATGGCATACTGATAAAATGTCTTTTAAAGCAAAGAAAATCACTGCAAATGAAAAATAATACATTTTACATCTGTATATTTATTTTTAATCAATTTGCAGTGGTTTTCTTTGCTTTAAAATACATTTTGTCAATATGCCATATATGGTAAAACGGCGCGATGACGTCATCGTTCAAAGATGGCCGCCTCCATTTATGTTCTTTGCAAATTTTCAATAGGTCACATCTCATTTATTTTTCATGACATTTTGAAAATTCTTTCAGCTTTATCCAAGTTTCTCAAAGTCCTTTTAAATAAATCCTGTTCGAAAATAGTGCATCAACCCCTTTAAATGTTAACTTTGAAAGTTTTTGGTGTTGTTTTTTTATACATATAATTATTAAAAGTACATGTTAAAATTGTGTTCCGTTGTTCACTAAAATGTGTAAATGTTCCCTTGTTCCCTGAAAACAACATACCATGTTCTCCTGTTCCCCAAAAATAAATGACTAGATCTATATTCCCTTGTTCCCAAAACCCATGGGAGACCCTATATAAAAAAGTAATGTTATTATTTTCTAAGCGAAGTATCGGAATATATATAAAATATTTCGTTATACAAACCATAGACCTATATATGTATGCCATAGACCTATATATGTATGCCATAGACCTATATATGTATGCCATAGACCTATATATGTATGCCATAGACCTATATATGTATGCCATAGACCTATATATGTATGTATGTCTATGTACAAACGTGTTGCTTTAAATATAGCATTTCTAAAAGTTTCTAACAATTATCATCAGCGTACCTATTATTAGGTCATATATGCCGGGGCCTATACATCAATTTGAAAAATGAAAAATAAATAAATACTAAAATGCAATAAAAGACGGAAGAAGTGTGGGTTAAGGGTCAACGTTTGTTTCTTATTTTATTTTACAGTTTAAGTAATTAAACTGTTCCAAATGTTAATTCTGAAATTTGTTAAAAGATATTTCTCCAAATACCACACAAGTGTTCTGTCAGATATACGCCAAAACGCACCATTACATAGCTAAGTTTTAAAAAATCGCAGAGCATGCCCCCGGACCCCTATGTTTAAGGTTCCAGATTTTGCGGACATATTGGACGACACGTAAGTGTCCAATATGTCCGCAACGAGCTAATACGACCGCGGCAAATTTAGGGAGCGTCTCAAACAAATTAATTATTCATATCGACTAGTAAAGGTCGAAAAGTAGATATGACAATACTTTTTGTTCTTGGTATATTTTTTTCATAGGTAAGGAAAATTAAAGAAAAAAATAGACATAAAAACGGAATAGATATAATAATAATAAAATGATTTAATTAGTCAGTTGGGAATTTTTTTTAACAGTAATTTGTGTTGGTAAAGATACATATCGGAGTAAAGATACAGAAATAAAACCAATTAATAAAGCAAAGAAAACAATAACAAAATAAATAAGATACATGTAGAATAAAAAATACAATATAACCATGTGATTCATACTTTTCCGAAAAATGGTATGCGCGTTTAGCATTGTAATATGCGAAAAAGCTGCCAGAGTGGTCGCTTTTTGATTTTACCTTGTGTATTTATCAATTTAGTTATCAGGGGCCTACTGTATCGTACGTCCTTTAGTTTATCAATGAAGTATATAGTAGTTTTCTTTTCTTTTTAGGATGTTATATTTATCATGTTTATTTCGTTCATTTCATTCTTTCCTTTACTAATTAGTTTCCGTTCTTTATCTTTATTCCGATCTGTTTTCTTTACCAAGATACACACACAAAAAGTTAAAATGGTTTATTCCAAGTGATTATTTAAATCCTTACTTATTTAATTATAATTCCTTATATATCTGTTTTATTTTGTGAAAAAAACAACTAATAAGCAAAATCTCATCTCGACCTTTACTGATCGATATCAAAAGTTAATTTGTTTGAGACGTCCCCTAAATTTTCGCTCGTTGCCATGTGTGGTCCAATACGTCCGCGGACACATTGGCACATTGCAGACATATTGGCACGCTACACATAACCTATCAATCAATCAATCAATCAATCAATCAATCAATCAATCAATCAATCAATCAATCAATCAATCAATCAATCAATCAATCAATCAATCAATCAATCAATCAATCAATCAATCAATCAATCAATCAATCAATCAATCAATCAATCAATCAATCAATCAATCAATCAATCAATCAATCAATCAATCAATCAATCAATCAATCAATCAATCAATCAATCAATCAATCAATCAATCAATCAATCAATCAATCAATCACCCACCCACCCACCCACCCACCACCCACCCACCCACCCCCCCACCCACCCACCCACCCACCACCCACCCACCCACCCTCACTCACTCACTCACTCACTCACTCACTCACTCACTCACTCACTCACTCAATCAATCAATCAATCAATCAATCAATCAATCAATCAATCAATCAATCAAAACAGTACTTAACTGCTAACCTACGAAATGCATTTATTATAGACCTTTACCACTTCTTGGGATTCTGTACACTGCGAGAACAGGTTACTGTACACGGCGAGAACAGGTTACGTACAGATTCCCCAGGAGTGTTTTCATTTACTGCGACGTCGAGTGTGGCCTAGGTCATGAACACGCAAAACGTTATCGCGTGATGTTATTCAACGTCGCTTCATCATATCTGACGTCGTTGCTAAGACGACACGTCGGAATTCTGCCCAAGGGTTCATGGTTTTCAGACTCATTATATGCTGCGGATTGACAGTATCCAGATTTATGGCACAAAAAGCAGCATGTACTACCGAGGACGCTATGACCACCTCGATAAACAAGGTCGCCATTAAAGCCGGACATTTGAAAGAAATTCATCAGAAAATACGCATTTTAAATTTCAGAACTTTAATTGATAATATACCGACATCAATCGACGAAAGTTCTTCAACAGTTCTTAAGTACAAAACCCCAAACTTCAGGTTAGTTACATATATTATGTAAGCAGTTAAAAACGTACAGCAGTTATTTTAATTCATGTTGCCACGAGTGCCACGAATGAGCAATATTCCACGTGAGGCATACGCTACATTTTGGAAGCAATTATTTAAATTTGAAATGCAGTGGACGAGTGGTTAGCAGACATGCATCTCCATTCAGAGTTTCCGGTTTCGAATCGCGTTAGGGTCACCTCCTATGTTTTTTCAAACGCGTTCTCTCAGTACCGTCTTCGGGCAAGGTACTGTTAAAGATCTTACGGTGTCCTGTTAGGGCCATCTTACCATCGCATCTTACCATCGACCTAGGTCGCTGGTCGATGGTAAGATGCGATGGACCATCGACCATCGCATCTTACCATTGCATTTCTACTGATACTGGACAAAAACAATTTTGATTATCACGGCAAGTTCATCGAAACACAGAAGTTCAGCGACATATTTTTAGGACCTTGCCCGTGTAAGATATACGTTTAAGGTACTGCGGGAGTATATATTTAGTTGACATGTTTATTTAAATGATATATATGCATGTTTATAACCTGTTAATACAATGATCTATTATAGGGCAAGTGCTACCGTGGAGATGGCACCGATGACAGACAACCACAAGTGGAAGCTGGGGTGGATCCAAGCCTGTACAGACATGATGTTCCACAATACATACGACGAACAGGGATAGTGCGTATCTTTCACTCTTTAGCATATCTGAGTTTTGTTTCAACCATAGTTGCATATACGGTTTGGACAAGCTGATGTAATATATGTTTCATTAATTAGGAAATGTTGCACGGAAACAAATTCCCGTTTTGCTAAGTAAACCGCCCGCTCGTGCGGACGACTTATCTTTTGTTTATTACTTAGTAGCTCGTGTATGTAGTTCTATATGCTGCTGAATCACAAGATGCCGATTGTTTTGTTTTTGTTTTTTTGTTTGTTTTTATGGTGTTTTACGTCATTTTCAACACATGTAAGGTTATATATAACGGTCGATTTTTTTGTGGTGGAGGCAGACCACACACGTTTCGTGGGTAGAACCACCTGTGTACACCTCCCGCCATCCGTAATAATCGACACTTCCTCACTTACGAGTCGAGCTCCCAGTGGGATTCGAACCCGCAGCGGTGAGAGGCGAAGGTTTACAACGCAACGTCGTTAAGCATTCGGCCACGGAGACGCTACAAGGTGGACGTTATCATATAAGCCATTACCGCCTTCACCGACAGCAGCATCAATACTAGCAACAGCAGCAATATTATATTGCTAATACGAATTCATCGTCATCGTCATCATCATCACATCATCATCAGAGCAGCAACATCATCAGCAGCAGCAGAAGCATCATCATCATCATCGGCATCGGCATCACCACCACCATCATCATCATCATCGTAATCATCGTAATCATCATTATTTCTTCTTCTTCTTCTTCTTCTTCTTCTTCTTCTTCTTCTTCTTCTTCTTCTTCTTCTTCTTTTTCTTTGACGATTAAAGACAGTCATATTGATTTATTATGTTTCTGTTGTGTAATCGCGATGAGCAATATATTTTTCCGGTAAAAACAGTCGACTTCCATCTTCGCTATATACAATACAATATAGAAAAATATAGTAGGTGGAGAAGAGGGGAGCCGGCAGTGTGGTAAGCCTGGCTCGGAACTCTTCTATCGTCAGTGAGTCTGTGACCATTGTTGGCAGCAGGTTCCAATCCCTAATGGTTCGAGGGTAGAAGGAGAATTTACATATGTCCTTTGGTCTCATCTCGTTGATTAAACCCCTCGATTGGCTACGCCCACCATGATGGGTACATAATCTAACTCATTGAGACGATATACTATATATTACTTAAATTGATAACAATAAACTAAATGAGACAAACCACGAAAAGAAATTACATCGAACATATCAAATAAAACATCTCAAAAAGGTATTTCCTAACTATGGTTACGCGCCAGATTTAGCAATTCTAAACTTTGCGGTAACAAAAATCGCAATCCATTGCAAGAGCCTCATTAAGATATCTCACAGGTGATCCGCGTGACAGCTATTTATAACTTGGAGATTCCTCTTTGACATGATAATACTTCATGCACGGACCTAATATTAATACGTCTATGCTTCATGTAATTTATAATTGGTCATTTCATAGCTTTTAATAAAAAAAAAAAGGAAAAAAATAAAGGAAGAGGAAAACCTGATGTATCCGCTTTAAAGCCCATTCAAAAATATACCAAAAACTTGCTCTAAACCATGTGAGGCAACACAATCAGTAAAAACAAAATTAACTAACAAAACAAACAATCAGTGACTCCTCCTTTTCGGTGTGGTAAGGAGAAGACCGTTAGGCAACCGAATAAATATATACATACGCTATGTGACATGATGTGTTCTATCGAAGCATTTACGACAAATAGTTGATGCTTTGGTGGCAGCATATGTGCCAGTATCCCGACGTCCTTTTAAGATTGACCGAACAGTCAAGCTTTTTTTTTTTAAAGGAACGTCTAGATATAGAACTAGCAACCTGGAACTTTGGCTGGTAGCACGCGCACGCACGCACGCACGCACGCACACACACACACACACACACACACACACACCTGAATATATGAGTAATGGTAGTTAGAAAATGAAATAGGTTATTTGTTCATTTCAGAGGGCCGGCGTGGCCCAGTGGTAAGCCCCTCTTTCTGGTAACGTGTTGAGCCGTTAAATAGCATTCATATGTTCGTTTCAGCACGAGCTGGGAGTTCCCCGAGTTGACGTCTGGTGACCAGGAGATGATCAGTGACTGTGACGGACACCACTACCCCTGGTATGGTTCCCGTAACGAGACAGTCGTGTTTGAAGGTCCCTGCAAGCTGTACCAGACCGCCACGATTACCATGAACGACAACTTCCACCCTCACGTGACCTGGCGAAACCCAGCCAATAGAAGCCAAGGTATTATTCCTGCATGGTTAAAGAAACTAATCCGCCAAATACTGGACTTAACAGTATAGGTTGATTCATGAGTTCTTAAAATACCCGTGATTGAATTGAGTAAAACGAATTTGGCATGGATAGTTAAAACCGTTTCTTTTGTGTCTATAGAGTTTAGATTATCAAAGTGTGTAATGAATTTGGCCTGGCTAGTTAACACCGTTTATACTGTGTCTGTAGAGTTTGGATTCTCAAAGTATATGTATACACATACCTCGTCATCAGTAGGTTTAGAATGAATGAATGAATGGTGTTTTACGGCACGTCGACACATTGTGCGCCAAAAAAAAATGATGAAAGATGAAGAAATGAAGTAGTAAATAAAAATTAATGTAAATACTTAAGGATAAAGCTATTTACAAATAAGGGATGATATGGTAGTAATATAAACTATGTATATATGTAAATCAACAAATGCCCGTCAACGGATACATAGGGATGTATGAACAAGTAAATATATATGAGAACATATTATAATGATTTATAAAGTCTGATTTCTTTCAAGAAATCTAAAACAAGACTAAAATATATAGTATCAAATAACACTTTCATAGAATTACCATTGTAGTATCTTTGCCGCATAGGATCAAAGTCTACACATTCCAAAAATATATGTTTGACCGTTAACGGTGTAAATCATTGTATACATTCTGGTAATTGCTCACCTTGTAATAAGTATGAATGAGTATAACGTGTATTCCCTATCCTGCACCGGGCTAGAACAACTTCTTCTCGACGAATGGGTCTACTAGAAGAACGCCATTACCCGAGTAACGGTTTAATTGGAGTTTATTGTTAACTGACAAATCCCAAGCGGATTGCCAACACTTACGGATATATATGTTAATACAACTTTTAAAATCAGTATAAGGTAATATGGCATTCGGTATATGTAAATATAATGCTACCTTAGCAGCACTATCAGCTCTGTCATTACCACGTATTCATACATGGCTTGGAAGCCAGCAGAAAATAATAATATTATATTTTCTAAAAGTTGAAGCACAACTGTGTTATCATGATTCATATTACCCAGTGCTTGAAGAGATGAAAGGGAATCAGACAAGATTACGAAATGGCCATCGTCAGATTTCTGATTATAAGTTAAGGCAAGTTCAATTGCCTTAAGATCATCTGAAAAGATAGATGCCTTGAGGCGGCTCTATAGGGACTTTAAGCAATGGCATTTAGTCCATTTTTAGCCCTTCTTGCTAATACGGGCTTATACCATGGTCCTTTGTCCGTCGTCCGTACGTCGTCCGTCCGTCGTCCGTTAACTTTTTGATGTCAACACTCTAGAAGATACAGATAAAATATTTATCTAAAGTCGGTATGGCATATAAATACAAACATGAGGTATGAATAGCTATTGACCGACATACAGTAACTGGCAAGATAGTAATTTAAATAACTCAATAGCATTTAAAACACATATATGTTACACATTTTAAAAAGGATATATGACAATAACTATTTTGGCATGCACAATTAAAATATTGACAATAACATAAACAATTACACTCCATGCATATTGCCTCGATATGAAGAGGCTAAAGGGTAATAATAAACTAATAATAAACATGACGGTAAAACATTGTAGCAGGCACAATAGCACATCAATGGTTACAAATATAAAGCTGATAAATATTAAACGATAATAAACTAAATTGGTATGCATATTAATAACATAGGCTAGACACTTTTACACTCAAAGCATACTCACACTGAGTCATAGAAAAGCTATAACGTTTAGGGAAATAAAGTTACTGAGGCATTTGTACATATTCACAGGTAAAATACATACATATGGAGTCAATCCTACAGAGACTAGCTGAGACAATTTTTGAGGCCAAAGTAACACCTTCATTTTTCATCCGATCTTTACCAAACATGACCAGATTATTAATATCAATGAAAGCTCAGACGAGTTCGAAATTCAGCCAGATCGGACCAGTAACAGCGGAGTCATTCCCCTTAAATTAACTCCTTCTTTGTTTTTAGAAATATATTTTGTCTTGTCACCACTCTAGCGCCTCCATTTTGCCAAACTTTGCCAGATTGCTGATATTGATGAAAGCTCGGTCGAGTCTGAAAACCAGTCAGCTTGGAATTGCATTTGGTTTCCCAGGGGTCAAGGTCACTGTTACTAAAAATAGAAAAAAAAAGGTTTACGCTCAATAACTTTAGCTAGGAATGAGATATAGGAATGAAACTTGCTGTATGTTGCTTATAAGGAAAGGAAGCTTGTGAGTTGATTTTGGGTCACTGGGATCAAGGTCTAGGTCACTGTTACTAAACATATTAAAATGCTTTCCGCTCAATAACTTTAGAAACACAACTTGCTTTGAAGGTAGTTAATATGGATAGGAAGATTGGGATCGCATTTTAGGTCACTGGGATCAAGGTCACTGTTACTATAAATAGACAATGCTTTCCGCTCAATAACTTTACTTAGAAATGAGATATTGGACAATTAAACTTGCCGTGTATGTAGCTTACATGGAAAGGAAGCTAGGGATTGCATTTGTGTAACTGGGGTCAAGGTGAAGGTCACTGCTACTGAAAACAGAAAAAAAACAATTGTTTCCACTCAATAACTTTAGTTAGGAATGAGATATTGGAACAAAACTTAATGTGTAGTAGCTTATATGGAAGGGGAGCTTGGGATTGCATTTGAGATCACTGGAATACTGTTACTTATAATAGAAAAAAATGGTTTCTGGGAAAGTGTTTATGCAGTTTATATGGAAACACATATTGAAATGCAATTTTGCAGGTAGTTTATGGAAATCCTGGTTTTCGTTCGTGAAATTTCCAATTGTAATACTAGCCAAACTTGGTCAGAATACATTCCACTCCCTATAGCACCCTGCCCCACCTCACCATTGACCCCATGCACATTTTATTTTGTAATTTTATTTTATTCAGTGATCTTGGTCATTGAAGAAAGCGTGGACAAATGGAACACATTAATATTCAGCCATATCTGACAGTCTGACATCTTCCCATTCTCTCCCCATGATTGGCATTTGGGGGAACAGTAAATCAAAGGAACAGTGGATGTTAGTGGAACATAGTGAATCATTTTTTTAAAATCGATTTTAGGATCTGGATTATGGATTTATAATCTTAAAACGATTGAGGACCGTCACTATTTAAAATCCATGTTGTGACGTGGTCCGTGGAGGCAGGCGTTTCTACGTTCGCATCTTCGAAGCGTGATCCCGAATAATGACGGGATTGGCCGATATTTCACGATTGGCGTTTCTGATTTCAGTCAGAGATCATCATCTCTACAACAAAAACAGGAAGTAGCACAACATAGGCCATAGTCGGACTTGTTAAATGATATTTAATGAGTTGACAGTTTTAGTAAACGTAGACATGAAAACAGATGCCAATGCATTCCAAACGTAATTTTCTTAAACGTTTCCAGTCTATTTGTTAGTAGTATGTGAATTTAAACAAGAGGCCCAAGAGGGCCTGTAGACGCTCTACTGGCTAACATGGCTCTTAACACCAATGAAGCGAGTGACTGCAATTTTTTTTTTTTTTTTAAAGATTTGGGGAAAATACAGCATTTTTAACTAAATCAAGGGCCATATCTAAAGAATCTGGTACGGTTTGGTAAAGATCAGATGAAAAATGAAGGCCCTACCATATTAACGAGGCAAAATATAGCATTTTTAACTAAACAAGAGCCATAACTCCTCTGTTACTGGTCCGATCTGGCTGGTTTTCGAACTTGGTCATTAGAGCTAAACAAAAAAAACAGAAAAAAGAAAAAAAGAAAGAAGGAAAAAAGAAAAAAAAAAAAAGAAAAAAATAATCAATCCAAACACAAACAATTAAAAAAATAAAATAAACAAAAAAAAAAAAAAAAAATAAACAAAAAAAAAGTACAAAAATTAATTAAAAAACAAAAACAAAAAAGAAATAAAGAAAAAAAAGAAATAAAGAAAAAAAAGAAAAGAAAAGGAATTACATTTTTTAAAAAAAAAATCATAAAATCTGGTAAAGTTTGGTAAGATCAGTAAGTGAAGGACCTATCGTACTAACGAGGCAAATTATAGCATTTTTAACGAAAACAAGGGCCATAACTCCGCTGTTACAGATCCAATCCGGCTGTTTTTCAAACTTGTTCGAGCTTCCATTGACATTAACAATCTGATAAAGTTTGGTAAAGATCGGCTGTTACTGGCCCGATATGGCTGGTTTTCGAACTTGTCCAAGCTTTCATTGACTTTAACAAATTAATTAATCTCATTTGTCATCCCATTTGTCACACATTTTGAAATAGGTGAACGATCTGAGTCTGATAATTTTCCACTTGTATGCAAGTTCTCATTTCAATCACCACGAGTAAATGATAGGCAAGCAAATGATGAAAATCACGGTACAGAAAATCAAAACTCTTTTAAACGCTATAAATGGGACGAAAACAAAAGGGACGGATTCATACAAAATATTAAATCCTCCATTATGACTATGAAAGAAATCATTTTAAATGATGTATTAACTGATATAAATCTAGCTGTTCATAACATTGTTGATATGTTTCATACTGCAGCAAATAATATGAAAGTTAAATCTTTCAAATTAAATGACAAACACGTACAACCGGATTGGTGGGATGATGATTGTGAAAATATGAAGAAAGAAAAACTGAGACAATTAAGACATTTCCGAATGATTAGTACGAGGGAAAATCTACAACATTATAAACATAGCAAAAATAGATTTAAGCAGTATTGTAAACAAAAACAAAATGAATTGCAGGAAAAACTTAAACAAGAACTAATAGAATCGCGGAATAACACAAATTTATTTTGGAAAACGGTAAAAAACTTAGGTTCAAACGCAGTAATACATCCACTGAACATGTCTCTAAAGCTGAATGGTATGAACATTTTAAACAATTATTGTATAATGAAGACTTGGTAACACTATAGATTTTTAAACCTTCTACAACAGAATCATGTTATCGACGACATTTTTAATGAACCATTTTCACTTTTAGAACTACAAAAAAGTGTTAAAGATTTGAACCTTGGTAAATCTACAGGTCCTAGTGGAATATTAGCAGAGATGGTAAAATGCACGATTTCAGACATCTCAGATGTATTATTACCTTTGTATAATAGAATATTGGATACGGGTGTCTTTCCAATAGTTTGGGTTCAAAGCATTTTATGCCCATTTCACAAATCCGGTTCATTACATGACGCTAACAACTTCCGCGGTATTTCTCTTATAGACACACTTAACAAGATTTTAACTGGAATGATGTTTAATAGATTATCAACCTGGGCAGAAAGTCATAATAAGATTGATGAGGCCCAATCAGAAAGGTTATTCCACTATAGATAATCTGTTTACGTTAATGTCAATGGTTCAAAAGTATATTAGTAAAAAAGGTGGGAGATTTTATTGCCTGTTTGTTGATTTTTGTAAAGCTTTCGATACTATTAATCATACAGAAATGTTAAACAGCCTTATAAGGAAAGGAGTGGGTGGTAAATATCTGACATTTTTAATTGCCATGTATAATAATCTTTCATCATGCGTTCGCACAGGTTGTGAAAGTTATACTGACGTATTTCAGTGTAATATTGGGTGTCGGCAAGGATGTAAATTAAGCACGATTCTGTTCAATCTCTTTATTAATGATTTGATTGATGAATTAAAGCTTACGTGCACAAACGGTATACATATTTCAGAAGAAGTAGATGATATCTTTGCAATTTTATACGCCGATGACATGGCAAACTGCAGTGATACCGTAAGACTCCTACAATCTCAGATAAATGTTATTTCCAACTTTTGCATTAGAACTGGTATGCAAATTAATCTAAAGAAAACAAAAAATATAGTCTTTAGAAACGGGGGCTATCTTAGAGGAAACTAAAACTGGGTTTACAATGGAAGCAAAATAGAAACAGTCTCGTTTCATAAGTATATGGGTTTATACATCACCCCGAAACTAATCTGGACTAAAGCAAAAAATATGCTTGCAATTCAAAGTAAAAAATCGATTATATCACTATACAAACTTCAAAGAAATGTCGGTTTCTTTGATCATTATGAACTTTTTAAATTATTTGATACTATGGTTGTGCCAATCTTAACATATGGATCAGAACTATGGGGATATGAATACTCCCCACTAATTGAAAATACTCAAAACCAATTTTGTTGTAGATATTTAAAATTGTACAAAAATACATTTCACGCTTTTGCACGTGGCGAATGCGGCAGATTTCCTCTTTTTATTACTTATTATTGTAAATGTATAAAATATTGGCTACATCTTATCCGAATGAACAATACAAGGTATCCTAAACAGTGTTATATTATGCTTAGAAGTCTTGATGAGGTTGGAAGAGTAACCTGGGCAACATGTTTTAAAACCTTACTATTCAAATATGGTTTTGGTTTTGTGTGGATTTCAGAAGATGTAGGTGATGAGCAATTATTTATTTCTATTTTTAAGCAGCGTTTAATAGATTGTGCCTTGCAAAATTGGCGTGGCGACTTAAACCAGTCAAGCAAAGCTATTCACTATCAACATTTTAAAACACATTTGGATGTTGAAAGGTATCTAACATTAAACATACCATTGAAATTTAAAATTGCACTGTCTAAACTTAGATGTTCAGCACATTCTCTTTTTGTTGAAACGGGCAGACACAATAATATCGCATATGAACATAGAATATGTATGTTATGTAACTCTCACGCAATAGAAGACGAAATGCATGTTGTTATGAAATGTTCGTATTATACGAACTTACGCAATCAATACCTTTTCGAAGTCATAGGCGGTAACTTTAATAGTATTTATGTTTTCTACAATTTAATGAGTACAACAGATCCTTATAAGTTAACGCAACTTTCGAAATATGTGTATACAATGTTTAATAAGAGAAAACTTTTTTTCCAAGCTCACAACATTGGTACATGAATAGAAACTCGATTTGGTATATTTGTCAGTAGTTGTACTTTTTGTACTAGTCCACTGTACAATATATTTCAATGTTTGTTACTATATTTGTTTGTCTCTTTATCTACTTTTGTCACATTGCTGTATAGTTGTATAATATGCAATGTGTTATTTGTATTATGGGCCAGAGGCCTAAATTACTCGGAATAAATATTGTCTATTGTCTATTGTCTATAACAAACTGATCAAGTTCGATAAAGTTCGGATGAACAATAAAGCCCCTATCGTCTTAACGAAACAAAATATAACATTTTTTAACTAAATCAAGGGCCATTACTCCGCTGTTACTGGTCCGATCTGGCTGGTTTTCAAACTTGTTTGAGCTTTCATTGTTATTAACAATCTGTTAAAGTTTGGTAAAGATCGGATGAAAAATAAAGGCCCTATCGTCTTAACGAGGTAAAAGTTAACGCACAGACGACGGACAGACGTCTTTTAACTAAATCAAGGACCATAACTCCGCTGTTACTGGCCCGATATGGCTGGTTTTCGAACTTGTTCAAGCTTTCATTGACATTAACAATCTGATCAAGTTCGATAAAGTTTCGGATGAACAATAAAGCCCCTATCGTCTTAACGAAACAAAATATAGCATTTTTAAGTAAATCAAGGGCCATAACTCCGCTGTTACTGGTCCGATCTGGCTGGTTTTTGATATTGTCCGAACTTTCACTGATATTAACAATCTGTTAAAGTGTGGTAAAAATCAGATGAAAAATGAAGGCCCTATCGTCTTAACGAGGCAAAATATAGCATTTTTAACTAAATCAAGGGCCATAACTCCGCTGTTACTGGTGCGATTTGGCTGGTTTTCGAACTTATCCGAGCTTTCCTTGATATTAACAATCTGCTAAAGGCCATATCGTCTTAACGAGGTAAAAGTTAACGGACAGACGACAGACAAAAGACGGACGCCGGACGACGAAAACCACACCATCCCATAAGCTCTGCTGGCTCTTGGCCAGTAGAGCTCTAAACGAACCCTCCAAATAACGCAAACAGTTTAACTGAAAAAACGTTTATCAAAACTCTATCCAGGTGTTCAGGTCATATAATAAAATATATGTGCCGATTGAATGTATAGGTTCATTCACAGATTCTTAAATATCCTTTGTTTGAATTTGAATAATGCGTAATTGAATTATGAGTTGGTAACACTTAATTCGACGCTTCAGTTTTGGGTTTGGTCTGGGTGGTTAAAGCAAAATTACCGGCATTCCATTTGCAGTAATCTTATCTTTATCTTACCATAGGTCCAGCCAACCTGACCCACATCCAACGTGACCAGAGTTTCTACGTGTGGTTGGTCTCATGGAACATGACCGCACAGAAGGCCTACATTCTTAAGACCGTTATGTGGAACATGAAACTGGATGTGGACGTAGACCCGACTAAACAACTCGGTACGTAGTCATTCGTATACAGTATACTATAGTACATGCGATTTTAGAATATTTTGAATAACAAAGAGTTATTTTTATTTGTAAATATAAAGCAAGGAAGGACTTTTCTGATTTTCCGGTAAAGAGTGAGTTTTTGTAGTATACATTTTATTGGGAAAAAACAACAACAAAATAACCCCAAAAAACAACAACAAACAACAACAAACAACCAAACACGAAAGAGGCATTTTTCATGTAATGGAGAAGGATGCATAGGCCTAGGAACGTTTGAATTATTGGGGGGAGGGGTCAAGCTCATTTACACCAGAAACATACAAAAACATACACCATTATATAGGGAAAAAAGCAGTTTTCTGAACGCAAACCATTTCGCCGGCACCGGCTCCTAGTTTCCTCACAGTATACACGACTTAGTGAATGGTTTCTCTACAGTGAAGGGTCTATCTCAAGCACGAATCACCGTGTTCAAACAATTTCTTGAATGATCAAGTGTGCTTAACCAAATATGAACCACCGCGAGTAATATTTGAAGTTCATACAGGACAGAATCCATAACATTTGTTCATACATACTGGAGAGAAACCATTCACTCATGACGATTTATACTGCACAGAAGCCTACACACTGGACTTGACAGAGTGCAGAGAAACATTTCACTCACGGTGATTCATACTGGAGAGAAACCATTCATATTAACACTAGACGTAAACCATCACACTTGTTCGTACATACTGGAGAGAAAGCATTCATATTAACACTGGACATAAACCATCACACTTGTTCATACATACTGGAGAGAAAGCATTCATATTAACACTGGACATAAACCATCACACTTGTTCATACATACTGGAGAGAAACCATTCACATAAACCATCACACTTGTTCATACATACTGGAGAGAAACCATTCACATAAACCATCACACTTGTTCATACATACTGGAGAGAAACCATTCACATAACCCATCACACTTGTTCATACATACTGGAGAGAAACCATTCACATAAACCATCACACTTGTTCATACATACTGGAGAGAAACGATTCATATTAACACTGGACATACACCATCACACTTGTTCATACATACTGGAGAGAAACCATTTACTCATGGATGCACAAAAGCCTACACAATGGTCTTGACAAATTGGAGAGAAGCGTTTCACAGTGATTCATACTGGAGAGAAACCATTCATGTTTACACTGGACATAAACCATCACACTTTTTCATACATGCTGGGGAGAAATCATTCACTCATGACGATTTATACTGCACAGAAGCCTACACACTGATCTTGACAGACTGGAGAGAAACTTTTCACTCACGATGATTCATATTGGAGAGAAACCATTCATGTTTACACTGGACATAAACAATCACACTTGTATTGACAGACTGGAGAAAAAGAAACCTTTTACTCACGGAGATTCATACTGGAGAACTGAATGTTGTTTAACGGCTTATTAACACAGTATATGTTATTTAGAGCCGCCCCAGAGAGAGGAGAAGGATACATAGGAATCCGGGAACCGTGCCCTACTCTCATTATCGAATAGATTCCTATGATTCTTTAACGTGCTCGGAGGATAGACCGATACACGGGGCTGACCGGTTTACGTCCCCATCCGACGGAAAGGCTAAGGGAAAGTGTCTTGCCCAAGAACACACCGACGAAACTCAGTGGCACCGCGGATGATGGAACCCGAGGCCTCCGGTTACAAATCCGCTGCGCTACCGATTGAACCATTCATGTTAACACTGGACATAAACCATCACACTTGTTCATACATACTGGAGAGAAACCATTCATGTTTACACTGGACATAAACAATCACAGTTGAGTTGACATACTGGAGAGAAACCTTTCACTCACGGTGATTCATACTGGAGAGAAACCATTCATGTTTGCACTGGACATAAACCATCACACTTGTGTTAACATACTGGAGAGAAGAGTTTTACTCACGGTGATTCATACTGGAGAGAAACCGTTAAATTTACACCGGACATAAACCATCACAGTTGTGTTGACAGACTGGAGACAAACATTTTACTCATGGTGATTCATACTGGAGAGACACCATTCATGTTTACACTGCACATAAACCATCACAACTGTGTTAACAGACTGGAGAGAAACATTTTAGTCACGGTGATTCATACTGGAAAGAAACCGTTATGTTTACACTGGCCATAAACCATCACTTTTGTGTTGACAGACCGGAAAGAAACGTTTCACTCACGGTGATTCATACTGGAGAGAAACCATTCAAATCTACACTGGACATAAACCATCACACTTGTTCATACATGCTGGAGGGAAACCATTCATTCAGGGCGATGTATACTGCACATAAGCCTATACACTGGTCTTGACAGACTGGAGAGAAACTTTTCACTCACGGTGATTCATACTGGAGACAAACCACTACGTTTACACTGGACATAAACCATCGCACTTGTGTTGACAGGCTGGAGAGAAACGTTTCACTCATGGTGATTCATACTGGAGAGAAACCATTATGTTTACTGTTGACATAAACCATCACACTTGTGCTGACATGATGGAGCGAAACTTTTCACTCACGGTGATTCATACTGGAGAGAAACTATTCAAATTTACACTGGAACCATCACACTTGTTCAAACATACTGGAGAGAAACCATTCCTTCATGGTGATTTTTACTGCACAGAAGCCTACACACTGGAGAGACTGGAGAGAAACTTCACTCACGGTGATTCATACTGGAGAGAAACCATTCATGTTTACACTGAATATAAACCATCATACTTGTGTAAACAGACTGGAGAGAAACCTTTTACTCACGGCGATTCATACTGGAGTGAAACAGTTATGTTTAAACTGGCCATAAACCATCACACTTGTGTTGACAGACTGGAGAGAAACGTTTCACCCACGGTGATTCATACTGGAGAGAAACCATTGAAATCTACACTGGACATAAACCACCACATGTTTCATACCTACTGGAGAGAAACCATTCACTCAGGGCGATTTATACTGCACAGGAGCCTACACACTGATCTTGACAGACTGGAGAGAAACTTTTCACTTAAGGTGATTCAAACTCGAGACAAACCATTATGGTTACACTGGACATAAACCATCACACTTGTGCTGACAGACTGGAGCGAAACTTTTCACTCACGTTGATTCATACTGGAGACAAACCATTCATGTTTACACTGAACATAAACCATCAAACTTGTGCTAACAGGCTGGAGTGAAATCATTTACTCACGATGATTCATACTGCAGAAAAACCCTTACTGGACATAAACCATCACACTTGTGTTGACATGCTGGAGAGAAACGTTTCACTCACGTTGATTCATACTGGAGACGAACCATTCATGTTTACACTGAACATAAACCATCAAACTTGTGTTAACAGACTGGAGTGAAATATTTTACTCACGGTGATTCATACTGGAGAGAAACCCTTATGTTTACACTGAACATAAACCATCACACTTGTGTTGTCAGGCTGGAGAGAAACGTTTCACTCACGTTGATTCATACTGGAGACAAACCATTCATGTTTACACTGAACATAAACCATGAAACTTGTGTTAACAGACTGGAGTGAAATCTTTTACTCACGGTAATTCACACTGGAGAGAAACCCTTATGTTTACACTGGACATAAACCATCACACTTGTGTTGACGGGCTGGAGAGAAACGTTTCACTCACGGCGATTCATACTGGAGGGAAACCATTCAAATCTACAGTGGACATAAACCATCACACTTGTTCATACATACTGGAAAGAAACCATTCAATCATGGCGATTTATACTGCACAGAAGCCTACACACTGGTCTTGACATACTGGAGAGAAACATTTCATTCACGTTGATTCATACTGGAGACAAACCATCACACCTGTGTTGACAAACTGGAGAGTAACGTTTCACTCAAGGTGATTCATACTGGAGAGAAACCATTTATATTTACACTGGATATAAACCATCATACTTGTTCATACATACTGGAGAGAAACCATTCGCTTAATGGCGATTTATACTGCGCAGAAGAATACACACTGGTCGTGACAGACTGGAGAGAAACCTTTCACTCACGGTGATTCACACAGGAGAGAAACCATTTATGTTTACACTGGACATAAACCATCAGACTGGTTCATACATACTGGAGAGAAACCATTCACACTGCGCAGAATCCTACACACTGGTCTTGACAGACTGGAGAGAAACCTTTCTCTCACGGTGATTCATACTGGAGAGAAACCATACATATTTACACTGGACATAAACCATCACACTTATGTTGACAGGCTTATGAGAAACTGTTCTCTCATGGTCATTCATACTGGCCAGATAACAGCACATGTGTTGATACATACTTCGGAGAAGCCAATTACTCATGATGATTTAGCCTACACACTGGTCTTGAAATACTTGAGAAACACTGTTCACTCATTGCGATTCACACTGGAGAGAAACCATTCATATTTATACTGGACAGGAACCATCACACTTGTTTTAACAGACTGGACATAAACCATCACACTTGTTGATATATACTGGAGAGAAATCATTCATATTTGCACTGGACAGGAACCACCACATTTGTGTTAACAGACTGGACATAAACCATCAAACTTATTGATTTTATTAATATTGAGTTCTGCTCAACCCGGGGCTAGAGGGCGTGAGCAGTAGCTAGCATATTTCACTACCGCTCATGAACAGTCTCAATCAAACCGAGACTGCAATATTTCGTATGTGTCGTTTTCGGCCGTTTCCAAAGGTCCATTATCATACTTTTGTTGACACATACTGGAGAGAAACCATTCATATTTACACTGGACATAAACCATCTCACGTGTGTTAGCAGACTGGACTTAAACTATCAAACTTGTTGATTCATACGGGAGCGAAACCATTCATATTTACACTGAACAGGAATTATCGCACTTGTATTGTCTTGTATTGATAGACTGGACATAACACATCACACTTGTTTATATATACTGGAGGGAAACCATCACACTTGTTGATACATACTGGAGCGAAACCATTCATATTTACACTGGATAGGAACCATCGCACTTGTATTGACAGACTGGACATAACCCATCACACTTTTTATACATACTGGAGAGAAACCATCACACTTGTTGATACATACTGGAGAGAAACCATTCATATTTACGCTGGACATAAACCACCTCACGTGTTAGCAGACTGGACATAAGCCATCAAACTTGTTGATACATACTGGAGCGAAACCATTCATATTTACACTGGATAGGAACCATCGCACTTGTATTGACAGACTGGACATAACCCATCACACTTTTTATACATACTGGAGAGAAACCATCACACTTGTTTATACATACTGGAGAGAAACCATTCATATTTACACTGGACATAAACCACCTCACGTGTGTTAGCAGACTGGACATAAAGCATCAACCTTGTTGACACATACTGGAGGGAAAACATTCATATTTACACTGGACAGGAATCATCGCACTTGTATTGACAGACTGGACATAACCCATCACACTTGTTTATACATACTGAAGAGAAACCATTCACATTTATACTGGACAGGAACCAACATACTTGTATTGACAGACTGGAGAGAAGCCATTCATATTCATACTGGACAGGAAACACCACACTTGTGTTGACAGACTGGACAAAACCCATAACACTTGTTTATACATACTGTAGAACAAGCATTCATATTTATACTGAACAGGAGCCTTCACAAATATTTATACATACTGGAGCGAAACCATTCATATTTATACTGGACAGGAACCATCACACTTGTGTTGACAGACTGGACATAACCCATCACACTTGTTTATACATACTGGTGAGAAACCATTCACATTTATACTGGACAGGAACCAACATACTTGTGCTGACAGACTAGAGAAAAAACATTCATATTTATACTGAACAGGAACCATCACAACTGTTTATACATACTGGAGGGAAACCATTCATATTCATACCGGACAGGAACCGTCACAGTTTTGTTGAGAGATTGGACATCAACCATCACACTTGTTGATACATACTGGAGAGAAACCATTCATATTTATACTGAACAGGAGCCATCACAATTGTTTATACATACTGGAGCGAAACCATTCATATTTATACTGGACAGGAACCAACATACTTGTGTTGACAGACTGGAGAAAACCCGTTCATATTTATACTGAACAGGAACCATCACAATTGTTTATACACACTGGAGCGAAACCATTCATATTCATACCGGACAGGAACCGTCGCAGTTTTGTTGAGAGATTGGACATCAACCGTCACACTTATTGATACATACTGGAGAGAAACCATTCAAATATATACTGGACAGGAACCATCACATTTGTGTTGACAGACTGGACATAAACCACCACACTGGTTTACACATACTGAAGAGAAACCATTCTTATTTATACTGGAAAGGAACCATCACACTTGTGTTGACAGACAGGACATAAAGCATCACTCTTGTTTATACATACTGGAGAGAAACCATTCATATTTAAACTGGACAGGAACCATTACACTTGTGTTGACGGACTGGACATAAACAACCACACTTGTTTATACATACTGGAGAAAAACCATTCATATTTACACTGGATAGGAACCTCCATACTTGTGTTGACAGACTGGACATAAATCACCACACTTGTTTATACATATAGGAGAAAACCCATTCATATTTATACTGGACAGGAACCACCAGACTTGTGTTGACAGATGGGACATACCGGTAAAGCATCACTCTTGTTTATCCATACTGGAGGAGACCATTCATATATATGCCGGACAGGAACCATTACACTTGTGTTGACATATTGGACATAAACATCACACTTATTGATACATACTGGAGAGAAACCATTCATATTTACACTAGAAAGGAACCATCACACTTTTTGATTCATATTGGGGAGAATCCTTTCATATTTATACCGGACAGGAACCACCACACTTGTTGATTCATACTGGAGAGAAACCATTCTTATTTATACTGGACAGGAACCATCACACTTGTGTTGACGGACTGGACATAAACCACCACACTTGTTTATACATATTGTAGGGAAAACATTCATATTTATACTGGACAGGAACCACCAGACTTGTGTTGACAGACTGGACATAAAGCATCACACTTGTTTATACATACTGGAGAGAAACCATTCATATTTATACTGGACAGGAACCACCAGACTTGTGTTGACAGACTGGACATAAACCACCACTCCATTCATGTTGATGCTGGACAGGAACCATCATACACGTGATGACAGACTGGACATAAACCATGACACTTGTTTATACATACTGGAGAGAAACCATTCCTATTTATACTGGATCGGAACCATCACACGTTTATACATACTGGAGAGAAACCATTCATATGTATGCTGGACAGGAATCATCACACTTATGTTGACAGACTGGACATAAACTACAACACTTGTTGATACATACTGGAGAGAAACAATTCATTTTATACCGGACAGAAACCATCACACTTGTTGATTCATACTGAAGAGAAACAATTCATATTTATACTGGGCATAAACCACATCACTTGTTTATACATACTGGAGATAAACCATTCACCATTCATGTTTATGCTGGACAGGAACCATCACACATGTGTTGACAGACTGGACATAAATCACCACACCTGTTTATACATACGGGTGAGAAACCATTCATATTTACACTGGACAGGAAGCTCCATACTTGTGTTGACAGACTGGACATAATGCATCACTCTTGTTTATACATACTGTTGAGAAACCATTCATATTTATACTGGACAGGAACCTCCACACTTGTGTTGACAGACTGGACATAAACCACCACTCCATTCATATTTATACTGGACAGGAAGCTCCATACTTGTGTTGACAGACTGGACATAATGCATCACTCTTGTTTATACATACTGGAGAGAAACCATTCATATATGTATACTGGACAGGAACCATCACACTTGTGTTGACTGCACATAAACCACCACACTTGTCGACAAATACTGCCGAGAAACAATTCTGTTGACTTAGAGAAACTGTTCACTCATACTGGAGAGAAAACATTTATATTTACACTGGACAAAAACCATCAGACTTGTTGACTCATACTGGAGCTAAGGCTAGATGTAAAATATGATAGCTCTGTTCCTTATGGGTTTAGAAAAGATGTTCCTCCCAATATAAGTCTATGCAAAATCTCCATATGCAAATGCTGGACTCCATGGGGTGAGTTCTACCTTCTGTAGGGAAAAAAGTTGACTATATTGTTGAAGGACCAGCGGGAAAACAAGTGAGCAGCCCTCCTAATGCAGAAGGGTTGTTAGGCATGCATGACCTCTTCATCTAATTTTCATTCTTCTTCTTCTAGGTCAGAGAGCAAAGCTAATCAGTGACCCCGTTCCCAAGCAGCCAATCATTCTCGAGGAAAATATCCCTATCCCTCGCTGCGCCCTCATGCCACCCAATGCCAACAGCGCACAGATGCTGGTTTGGAGACCGCACTCAGGCGTGCCCGTTTGTATCATTCCGCCCGTTTGGAAGAAAGATGTACCGATAGAGAAACAAGTTCCTAGATATGACAGCAAACTCTGCAAAATGTAATCTCTTATCTGTGATTCTGAATTGTTATAATTTTTTTTTTTTTTTTTTGGTAAATTACTTATATATTCATATTTATTATCTGTTTGAATGGTGCTATTAAATTAAACATTGTCAACAGAAGATATTCTGTTATTTTATTAATATTGGAAAATGTTAAACCCATTATTTATCATACCTTTATTCTTTACAAAATAGTGATTGAGTTAATATAGTGCATATATGTTTAGGTAATACATTTTAGAAGCATGATTTCATATGGAATAAACAATATTTGCCGGACAGTTGGTTGTTGTTATATTTTTGAATAGGATGAATTAATTATTCTTTATGTATATATATGGTATGTGATGTATGGTCATATGATATATATGGTATGTGATGTATGGTTATATGATATATATGGTATGTGATGTATGGTCACATGATATATATGATATGGTCACATGACATATATGGTATGTGATATATGGTCACATGATATAAATGTATGTGTGTGAGTGTGTAGTTCTTAGGTTTAACATCCCTCCACCAGCATACTCGATAAGCCGTTAGGTATCTTAAAGAGATTGGTACAATAGAGTCTAGACAGTGCGTCTTGTAGTGTCTGCGTTGTATCTGTAGTGCTGGGTGTTGTATCTGTGTTGAGTGTGTTGTGTCGTTTCGCTGCTGCTCTATGTAGTTGTAGCTGAGGCGGTGGAGTGGGGGGTCTGGACGACATCCGCTATGGTGGTTGCTTCAACGAACTACTGGGTTGGTGTAGTTTTGGTAGCCCAGTTTGGGGCCACCCTCATCACAGTATGACCCCTGCACCGCACACACCACCCGACAGCCAGTTCATCTTTCATCTTCAGTCCTCGGCGTCGATCCGCTGTGGCAGGGGTGTACTCTCAGCTCTGGACTTCCAACTTCGGGGTAGCCATCAAGTGGTATGTACTGTGACGGGATGCAGGAGTCATTTTCACTCTCTGTCAAATTACACTGAAGCTACTAAGCTACCCAGGCTGTTACACCGGTCTGTCTCCATATGTAGTTCAGTTATACCACATGATCAACGCAGGACATTTGAAAATACAACATTTGTGATTTTCGATTATTTACAGTCTGCTGTTTTTTTTATTCAAATCAAGATTGTATTTTATGTTAGTACACAAGTCTCTTTGTCCCAAAGGTTAATTTACTGCAATAAAAATGCATAAGAGTTGCTCTACTTCTTTCTGTTAAAACACATTTTGCACGAGGACTGCAATTCCACAGAAGAAATTCAAAAAATACCTAGTGTTTAAATTTTCAAATTGCCCAAGAGTATATACGGTATGTCATGAATTGCCCGAGAGTATATACGGTATGTCATGAATTGCCCGAGAGTATATACGGTATGTCATGAATTGCCCGAGAGTATATACGGTATGTCATGAATTGCCCGAGAGTATAAACGGTATGTCATGAATTGCTGGGAGTATATACGGTATGTCACAAATTGCCCGAGAGTATATACGGTATGTCATGAATTGCCCGAGAGTATATACGGTATGTCATGAATTGCCCGAGAGTATATACGGTATGTCATGAATTGCCCGAGAGTATATATGGTATGTCATGAATTGCCCGAGAGTATATACAGGGATGAGAATGAGAAATTTTATTTTCAGAGGAAAATAGCCGGGGTCCAGGGGCCGCAGGCGAAGCCCCCCTGAATCCAGAGCATTTTTAGCATTACAAACCTGCTAGATTGCACTAAAATGTGCTTTAAAACAGTTCTGAAGTAAATAAGAATACTTACATGTATAGACTGTACTTGAGACAATCCAAGTTAATATGTCAAATAGTAAAAACAAATCACAAAGTTCATCTGAAGTTCAAACAGTAGGATTTTCATTTCAAAGTCTCCTTTGGCACTCAGTCTTTAGCAATGTTTTTAGTCAATGCATTTATTTACAAAAAAGCCATAGAACAGTCATCAACGTTCACACATCATGTGTGAACATGTGTGAACGTTGATGACTGTTCTATGGCTTTTTTGTAGATAAATGCATTGACTAAAAACATTGCTACATCTGTCTTGTCATGACCATTTGCCTAAATGTACTACTGACATGTGTGTACACCATGTATTGTGTGTCTATTGACAAAGCTTTCTTTTTTTTGCCAATGCCTCTGTTTTATTTTGCAAGTAATTTCTAGGATTTTTGTTTTCAAAATATTGACAAGCTTTGAAGTAAACGAACTACCTTCATTTCTTCTTCTTTTTTTTTTCAAATGACCAGATATTATCCCAAAATTGCTATTTTTTTTATTTATTAAGGCACAAACTTAAATCAAATGATAATCAAAACAATTATACTTACTTACGCAAAACAAACAAACTCTTGTGTCATGATGAGAACATCGCGTCTTGAACAATACACGTAAGCCGATACACAAACTGCCAATATTAACAAACTTCCCAGTTTAACTGCTTTAAGTTACATTCTCCCATCCCAATTATCTCCCAATTACTGATTAATCCACAACAACCCGACATAATCCAATCAACTCGTAATAATTGCAATTTGTTGTCAACAACCAACTTATCACACAGCGTGTTATTGCACCTTCTGCATACTGCATAGATCAGTCACGTGTTACTTGTGTGTATTGTTTGACGCGAGTTTATGAATTTGTGTACGGTGCGCATAAGGGTTTTTAAAGGCGGTGTTTGCCTTCAGATCAAAGCACCGCGCTCTGGTTTTTAAGCATAGCGGCGCAGTTTAGGCACCGCGGGACTATAGCGACTCCCCAGTCAGAACAGATTTTGCATCCTTACCCCCACTAAATATTTTCTCACCGGATTTAGACGTTTCAGAAAATTGACCCCTGGGGCTATAAAATCCGCGGATCCGAGGAAAATTCTCATCCCTGTATATACGGTATGTCATGAATTGCCCGAGAGTATATACGGTATGTCATAAATTGCCCGGAGTATATACGGTATGTCATAAATTGCCCGAGAGTATATACGGTATGTCATGAATTGCCCGAGAGTATATACGGTATGTCATGAGAGTATATACGGTATGTCATGAGAGTATATATGGTATGTCATGAGAGTATATACGGTATGTCATGAGAGTATATACGGTATGTCATGAGAGTATATACGGTATGTCATGAGAGTATATACGGTATGTCATGAAAGTATATACGGTATGTCATGAGAGTATATACGGTATGTCATGAGAGTATATATGGTATGTCATGAGAGTATATACGGTATGTCATGAGAGTATATACGGTATGTCATGAATTGCTATAAAACTTAAAAATCAGCAAGAATTAGCTTTCAAAACATTTTACGACTTGGATCTGATCATCTCGCAACAAACGACCAGAGTCGGTTGGATCTGATCATCTCGCAACAAACAACCAGAGTCGGTTGGATCTGATCATCTCGCAACAAACAACCAGAGTCGGTTCCTATGAAATAACAAAAGATAAGTATCAGCAATATTTTATTCTGAAGATTATGGCTGAAATTTGTGTAAAATCAATGTTAAACAAGATTAACCCAATCTCAAAATGCAATTTAGGAGTGTTTTAATAGCAATACTATACAGCATTTATCTGCAAGTAAATCACATGCCAATACATTTGCAGATTTAGTACATGTATGTAGATTCTATAAAAACTTAAAAAACAAACATGTTTTTATGCACACAAGTACATCTGACAGGCAAAACATATGTCCCATCTCATTTAGTTTTATCATACATTTTCAATATATTATTTTTAATTATCAATTACACAATCCATAATTTGGACGATATTTTAGAATATTAAATCAACACTTATTTATGGAAACCATGATAATTTTTTGTACAGTTCTGTCGGTTAAATATGAATTCTTGAGACTATCTTGTGTATTATGAACTCAAGGCCTACACTGTGACCTCTCATGACCGCTTTGGTTGACCTATGACCTTGGGAGTTGACTTCTGAGTTAACTTCTGACATCTGGGACTCTATCCTCTGTAACCACTAAATGAAGGACTGGAGCTGAAATTAAAAAAACCCACATAAATCGTTTTATTATTGACCATGTTGACTATTTCATCCAAATTAAACACTTTTTATAAAATAAATTTTGGTTGAATATAAATTTATTTTAGGGAATAAAAAAATCGGAACCTCCCATATTTGCTGCAGATATATTCAAATTAGGCTTTTTCACTATTACAAGTCTGAAGTTTCTTTCTGCGGAAACCGATGAGTCACATCAGTTTCATTTCGATGATGATTTGTTTGCATGATATTTTGTCATTTTTAGCATATTATGCTAGGCCATAAATGACTGTCGATTTTTGTGTGGTAGAAGGTAGACCACCCCATTTTTTCCAGGGTGTAAGCAGTACTGTATACCTTCTGCCATCCGTAAGAATTGACACTTTATCACTTGACAAGTCGAGCTCCCAGCACGATTCAAACCTGAAGCGGTGAGAGGCGAGAACGTTTTAGATGCAGCGTCTTTACTATTCCGGTCATGGAAGCCCCGACTCGACGCTGATGAACAAATTCTCGACATAATCTGAGTGAACAAGTTATCTTTTAACACAGATATCCCTCAAGTTACACATTAACAACATACTATTGAATAACTCAAGTACTCTTCCACGCCTAACAAGGAATCAGAATTATTAAATATTCAGAAAAACTGCGATTTCATTAGGGTTAAAGAACTACGTTATAGTATGACATCATAATTGTCATTCAAAGATCAGGTGGCAAGGCGGAGTTATGGTAAGCAAACTTGTCCGGACACCAGAGGGCCGTGGTTTGATTCCCAGCTGCACGCCGAGTTGTGGAATGGCAATATTTCTGAATATTTATTGAAATAACATATTCATCATATCAAAAACACATGTACTCACCCAAAGGAACTCCCGCCAAAACCTGAAAATATTAATGTAAATGTAAATATAGTAGCATTCATTTGACATTGTGTTTGTAACTAGAAGGGTGTTCTGCGTAACACTTGTGTCGCCAGCCATGTGCTTATTTCAGCAATTTATTAACTTAAAAGTGGGAGGAGTGTGGTGATATTGGGTACCAGGTGGCCTGGTCAGCTCAGTTGGTACAGCACTTGCCCTGTAAGCGAGCGGTCCCAGGTTCGTGTCCCACATTTTCCCACTTAAATTAATCAATGGCCAAAATGAATGTCAGAGTTATTGGACATGTGTCACGACATTCCTTTAGGTAAGATGAAGATGTGTGTAAACTTTTATGAATACTTTTCAAGTTATGGTCAAGGTTAGGTTACAGGTTAAAGTGTGACGGACGGATGATGATGGACAAAGTTATCCCTAAATTTCTGCCATGCCACGAAGGCTATACAAAAATTCAGTTCTTACAGGGACACACAGCAATCTTGATATTTTTATCAAGCATTAAATTAACAAATGGATTCATTAATCCAGCATCGTTTCGACTTTAAAACTGCTTGCATACCGTATTGTTCCTTTTTATACATTTTTCAAAAGGGGGGCGTTTATTAGAGTGTAAACTGTCATTCATTGACCCTTATGTAACTCTATTATAACTCTAAAACCCTTAGTGCACTACTTGAAATACACGTTTATAAATTCTTTTCTAGAATCAGTAACTGCGTAAACACAATGTGCTAACCCCAAAAATCGATCAATACTTGCACTAGAAGCCACGCGTGTACCATGACATATCACATACGCCACTCATGATCAAGTTGCTTTACCAAGAAATGATGACGTCATGAACAAATCTGTACTGTGTAAACTCGGTGTATTTGGCATTATCGGCATGGAGCGAAAGGAAAGTCACAGCACTTATACAGCGGGCTTTAAATTAAAAGTCGTGGAATATGCGAATACTGAACAAAGATAAAAGTTTTTGTGGATATATTAGTTGTGTTATGCGGATTAATACCACTTTTTAAGGTAAGGTTTTTTACTTTATGCACAGTGGGTGGGGGCGTTTACTCACGGTGCCTTGGGGGGGCGTTTATTAGGGAGGGGGCTTTAAAAAAGAACAATACGGTAGTTTTATTTATTTTTTAATTTTCTTCATTATTCTACGTTTAAATATATTATTGGTGCAATATAATCAAGCATTAGTAAAAAATGGTAAAACAATGGAGTTTGAAGATTGCCGTGTGTCACTTTAAATTGCTTTAGAAGTTCAATTAAAATGTATTAGATCCGTTATCTCCCCACCTCTATTATGAGTCAACCTGCTTTAAAAGACCACCATTTCAGTTCCCAGTTAGTTAAAATTAACAATCTACCTCTGTTAAGAGACCACCTATGCTCTTCCTTGAGTGGTCTCTAATAAATAGTAAATAATTTTGAAACTAGCAAATTTTGAGTCTCCTATGTTGTAACCACCGATCTAAATACAACAGAAAAAGAAACATCGTCTTAATATGTCCAACAGTTGTACCAAGTTAAATTAAAATTCCTCAAGGAATACGGGTGTCAACACACCGCACACAACTTTGAATGGAGGGGATGGAGTGTCCATCAAACTTGGAGCAAATCTAGAGACCACTCTGGTAAATACCGGTTTGTTTGTTTGACTGGTGTTTTACATAATTGTTAGCACATGTTAGGCCATATGACGATCAACATTTTTGTGGTAGAGGCAGACCACCCCATTATTCCTTGGCAGAATCAGTTTTGTATACCTCCAGCCATCTGTAAGAATCACTTTTTCACTTGACAAGTCGAGCTTTAGGTAAATACCGGTAGGGGACTAATAAAACACATTCAAAGCACAAAAGTAAAAAGCTTGAAAAAACAAACAGTTTGAGACTAGTTTGACCTATGTGTACAGATCCATTTCCCACCCATTTTATTTACTTTAAGGGATCCAAGGAGCAGAGGCTTAATTTTTGGGATCTAAGGAACAATGTCCTAAAAGAAAACGAAATGTTTGGGGTTCTGGGGAACAATGGTTATTACTAGGGGTCCAGGGAACCTCAAACCTCCCTGGGAGGGCCTCAAAGATGTAACCTTATCTTATTCCTAAGGTCCTAATAACTAACTGACTCCACTACAACCTTATATTGTTACAGTGCTAACCATAACCCTAATTCTACATATCTTATGTGTAGTACTAAAGTTTATAGTCCATCCGCTAATAAACCCTAGTACACCACGTTATATTCACCAGTATTCTGTTGTTCTTGTTGTGCCACACCAAACGCAGGACTACCAAACCCACCTCCAAATGCGGGCGATCCCTCACCACCACCTGGTGCACCCAGACCTCTGAATGTGGGCACGTCACTCGACTGGGCGAGGCCACCAAATGTAGGGACACCTGCACTAGCAAAACTGGAATAAAAACATTGAAATCGACATAAAATATGTTTTCTGTCTGCTTTGCACTTCTGTAGTTTCATCACATATTGTATAGTATTCTTTATGTCCCGTTTCATCACTGTTAAGGTTGCGCACTGCTAAATACAGCCTGAGTCCTGCCTTTTGTTGTGTACGATTCAGTGCAGAAGTGAAAGTTCACAGAGGTCAGAACATATTAGTATTAAATATGCAAAGTGCATTTTCAGCAAGGATTAACCAAGTGTACAATAATCCCCATCAGTCAGGATCACGGAATTGAATAGAAATATATTTTTTATTTTTTTTGAAAATTTAAGCTCCAACAAAAATAAATGTCAAGATTCAGTGTGCATTCCATACTGTTTGTAAACGGAGACATGTGTACAGCATTTGAGCGAGGAAAGGTATGCTTTTCGTGCTTTCAACGACTTTGTGATGGAAATATCTATGAAATAAGATAATTTAATGAAAATCTGGTGTCTAGTTCTTTAGATATAAGCTGAAAGGTCACACAGGTGGCCCACAGGAAAGTTTTTAGTTGCCTTCAACCTTTGAAGGGCAAAATTACACTACAGAACTGTATATCAAAACACTATCCAGGTGTTCAGGTCGTAATAATGTACATGCACCAATTAAAAGTTGTTTTTCTTCAGAAGTTCTTAAAATACCCGTGACTGAATATGCGTAAAATAAATTATGAGCTGGTAACTTTTAGTTCGCCGCTCCAGTTTTGGGGTTTGGCCTGGCTGATTAAAGCCGTTTATACGGTGTCTCAAGAGTTTGGATTCTCAAAATATGTAAGTTATATATATATGTCTTCCGTAGGTTTAGAAACGATGTACACATGTTGCAACATTTGGCTGATGTTGGCGGGATAGCTACTTTAATAGTTATACAGTGCTTTGGGGTGTATAGAATCATTTCCTGTTTAAATTCAGTTTTCTCAGCTCATATATTTTAGATTATTTTAAAACTTTCCAGGCTTGAAGATATATCATATAAGCATACATTTTTTCAACGGTGAAATTATTTGGTCATTTTTCCATGCAAATTATATCACTACGTGCAACACCTCTCAGAAAAAATGATTCTATACTACCTGAATGAAGTGTGATTTTGAAATGAAAAATTCATACTGTCTCAATAAACTCAGAAATAAATATTTGCTGTTTTAACAAATATAAGGGACAAAAGTCAAAATGCAATCATCAATTAAGGTAACTTGTTGAAGTTTGGCATTTTTAAGGATAAAATGGAATTATGTAAATATTGGTGCAAAAACGCCTATTAAAAAATCACTGTTTCAGGACAATAATTTTAGAAATATTGCTATCATACAACTAAAAGGGTAAATCTAAATCAGAAATTAAATAAACATTTTCCTTTCACTTTAAAATTAGACGTTTAACCCAAGTGATTCTATACCCCACAAAGCACTGTAATTTATAATCCGATCTTCATGAAACTTTAGGACAATGTTTATGACCATAACACCTAGGCCAAGTTTGATAACCAGCAGCCGAAGCACTATCCCACTTCTATTTATTTCAACCATTTTAATTAGTTAATAAATAGAACATCGTTTACTGTGAATTATCGTTTAATATATCACGGTTTGGAGTTCAATTGTAAACAATAATTTCACGAGCCCGAAGGACGAGTGAAATTATTGTTTACAATTGACCGACAAACTGTGATATATTATAGATAATTCACCGTAAACGATGTTCTATTTCTATTCTAATACCCCTAAAATGTGAAAATAACGCAAACATCTGAAATCTTTCGCATTGCTTTGCCTGCTCTCCTAACGTTGCATACGTTACAATGCGCAATGCGCAATGCTTATTCTCCTAACGTTGCAAAAATTACAGTGATATATCGTTCAATATAACAGATATTCTAAACTAGGCTATATAGTGCGGGTGTATTGGAATAATAGTTATAACAATATAATATAATGCTGTTGTTTTTTAAGTTTAAGTTTCCATATTTTAACTTAAGATGTTTTGAGGTTGAGATACTATTTAAGTTTGGAGAATCATTTAAGTTGTGATTACCTGGCAAATCCACCGGTGCTGCCGCCTGCAGGAGCAGCAGAGCCAAAAGTGCTGCCACCTGCGGGGTTACCGAATGCCGGTGCAGTCCCAAACCCGCCACCGGTACCGCCACTGCCAAAAGCTGGAGGACTGCCAAACGCAGGTGCTGAACCAAACGCAGGCGCTGATCCAAACGCAGGAGTTCCACTACCAAATGCAGGAGGGCTGCCAAACCCACCTGAAAGGACATGTATTCGAGATTATACAAAATGCATCCATGTACATGTACAAACAAAACAAGACTGCAAGAAGTAACTTTGTTAGTATTCTTGTACTTCCATGAATTAAGTGTTCCTTAGAACATGTCCACTATATAGAGAATTATTTCCCAATAAATACAATTGAAAATTATTAACCTTTAACCTGCTAAGCATGACTAGAATAGTCTTTGTGTCCATTGTAAACCCAGATCAGCTGCTAGATCGGGGTTTACAATATCCATCTGCTGATCAGTCATTTACACTAAAATGGTAAGACATTACCAGTGCTTGGCTGCGCAGCACCAAAGCCTGTTGCTCCTACACCTGCTCCTCCAGCGAATGTCCCAGCCCTGGGGCCACTAGAAAAGGGTCCCCCACTACTTGTTGTGGCCCCGGATGTGGCAAATGTCTGACTGGAACCACTACCAAACAAACCTGGTATAACAACAGAATTTATTTAAATCAATAATTTTAGTGTCATAAATCATTTCACCTTAGAAGTAAAAGGGGCTATGTGTTCATCTACTCATAGCACCTTTTACCACTAAGGTGATGAAATGTTCTTTCCAATTAACAACAAATAATTTCAATAAAATCTATCCGTTCCATTTTATTTGCATCCACTGATCTGTAAATCACTTGTCATTTAAAACACATTATTCTAAGCTTTTGATGTGGCTAAAACTTACTATTAAACAAGAAGGTCCGGTCCACCTGTTGGCACATGTCTCACCTATAAGGGCCATAATTTTGCTAAAATGTAATACAGAGTTATGGAACCTGTGTGTGTGAATGGCCTTGATAATACTGAAGGCATACAGAGTTATGGAACCTGTGTGTGTGAATGGCCTCAATGATACTGAAGGCATACAGAGTTATGGAACCTGTGTGTTTGAATGGCCTTGATAATACTGAAGGCAAAGTTTGAAGAATTGGAATAAGCAATGTTGAAGATAAAGAAGAATGTGAAAATGTTAACGCAAATTTTGATGTGCCGCAGTCGTGGTCGCCGCTGTTCCGAAGTGGTAGCCATTATGACTCGCCACCTTCTTTAAAGCCGAGACAAAAAATATTTTCGCTTTTATATGCAATGCAAAGAATTCATGTATCCAAAGAATTTCCTACCATGTGCAATGCAAAGAATTCATGTATCCAAACAATTTCTTACCAGTGGACTGTCCTGCGCTACCAAATGTTTGGGCGGTACCAAACACGTTAGTGCTGGCCTTCTCTGCACTGGGTTTACCACCTAGTCCGCTAAACATACCACCACCACCGCCACCACCACCACCACCACCACCTCCATCACCTCCCGTCTGGCCAAACCCTGTACTGGCACTAACAATACAACCAAAAGCAATATTAGGTTTAATATTTAGATTATTTAAATCTGAACCCAAAGTCCGATAAATCATACTTTGGCCGGAAAGAAGTTTTGAAGCAGACAAGTGTAAATTTAGGGTAAATATGAAATTTCTGCTTTCTGACTGACTGGCTCATTTTAAATGTTGAGCAAATTTAACACAAGTCTAGATTTATAGGTTAATAGATTTGTATTGGAATATATGCACGAGTTCTTTTGCGTATTAATATTACGCGGCTTAAGGAGTCCAATATTTATGCGCAAAAGAACGAGTGCATATATCCCAATACAAATCTAATAACCTTTTTATTGCATACACATTTTTAAATTAGAACAATAAAATAGGTGGTAAGATTCAATTTTCACCAAAAATATTTATTTGAAACAAATATATTGTTGTTACATCATGGCAATGCAGCACGTGACATACTTTGACAAGAACAGAAAATTGCACCAATCACGAACGAGTATACATTACACACCCCTTATGACTTTACTACACGTCCATATGAGTGAATGTTGATGTTTCCTGTTCTACTGAAAGTAAATGGAGCTTGTAAATGCGTATGCAATAAAAAACAAATATGGATGACAGCTTGATTGTTAAGAATGTTAATATTTCACTAGATATCATAAGAGAAAGGTTAGAAAAACATAAATGAGACGAGGGAGTACATAGAATTATGCCTGACATTAATAAGCCTTGCTATTAAACATCTAGGAGACTTTTGTGTGGAGAATGTAATAAAAAAAAAGGTTAACTGAAGAGGAATATTCTTTTAGATTTATTTGAGAAATCTACTTATGGTAAATTTTGTTACATGCAATTTGGGGTGACATGAGTTTTAAGATCGATAATAAAGCTAAAACATATTTTCAGTTTTCTGTACTGAAATGATTAATGAATCGCCTGTGATAAAAAACAAGACAAATTATAATTTTGGGACTGGAATTTTTGAATAACTGGAATTGAATAACAAGGAGAAAATTACATTGAAAATAGAAGGAACATATTCAGAACTGGGACTTCAATATGAATGAACTGGCTTTTTGCGAACAGTCGTCGACTGTGTATACACACTGGGGTTGAGTGTTTAATGTATCACTGTTTATAGTATCACCTGGAAGTCTGTCCAAATCCCGGACTCTGACCAAAGGCCGGACTGCCAAACCCTGGCGACGTTGCCTGACCAAATCCAAAGCCTGAACCCGAGCTTGTCGCACCAAATCCTGACCCACTGGTGGGGGCGCCGAATAGTCCAGTACCTGGACTCGGTTGTCCAAACAATCCACCAGTACTTGCCGAAGCTGGCTGGCCGAATAAACCTCCTGTGCTACCTGTGGTAGGAAATGTCACAGTGAATCTTGTTACAGGACTGAGTGAACACTTTAAAGGGGCACACGGCAATCTTGATTTTTTTAGAACTCGCGACATCCTGTTATTTTTGCTACTAATTTAACAGATTTTAAACAGATTTGAAATCATTTTTAATATTTTTTAGACAAGTTCAAAGCAAATTAAGTTTACATATTTAACTTACTAATTGTTGATTAAATTGTACCAAAGTATATATGGTGCAAATCAACACTTTGACAGAATAGTGACGAACAGTTGAAAACACCAAATACTATTTAATTAATAATATGCAACCAGACTCAAAGTCAATATAATCAAGGTGGTAATTTTTCTTTTATATACTAACTTCAAGATTGCTGTGTGTCCCTTTAAAAAAATGCCTACTTTCACATAAACTGATCAGGGCAATGAGCATGTTTTAGGGTTGTAAACATGTAAATCTTGATTTACTGAAAAAAAACGAACTTTAAGAATTGTTTTCTTTTCTTCCAATCCTATTAACTATGTATCATGTCATATATTTTGTAAACATTTTGAAACCAATACATTTTACAAAAAGAAACATTGAGCGCCACATTAGTTTTTCTTCATAATTTAAACATTTTGCATCATTTAATCATTTTTAATATTTCTGAAACAGTTAAAAACAAATTATTTAGGCATATAACTAATTTTCGCCCATACTGCATCATTGATTTAGTAATATAAAACATATGGTGAAAAGGTTGAATCTTTTTATAAATTCCAAAAAACGCCGGCAGCTTTAAAGGAGGTAGATTCTACATCAGTTTTTTCTAGGTTTTTGCAATTCATGATAAAACAAGAAGGCCACACAACCTACATGTCGAGCCCTATTATGAAGAAGTCCAGATTTTTGATCTGACCAACACCAATGTCAATCCCAAGAGGTATCTGTTTCTAAATATGTAATATTTATTTTAATCCATGTCAATAACAGTGAGGGGTGCACATCGAAGTAGAGACCTATGTATTGTCAAAAGTAGGTCACATCGACCTGAATTTTTATGATTTCACATGATGTAAGATGCATACAAGGAACATTGTGATGAACTTTGGTGAAAACCCTGCAAGAAAGAATCAAGATATGCATTTCATAGCGGAGACCGGATGTGGCCTATATTTCATCGAAAGAAAGTCACAGCTACCCTTAATTTTGCACATGATGTTAGATGCATATATGGAACATTCTGGGTAAGTCTGGTGAAAATCCGGAAGAAGCAGGATATGCATGTCGTAGCGCAGACCGGACACGTTATCAAACGTAGGTCACATCGACCTGAATTTTGCACATGATGGAAGATGCATATAAGGAACATTCTGGTGAAGTTTGGTGAAAATCCTCAAAAAGAAGCTACGTCGTAGCGGAGACCAGACGTGACCTATATTTCATTGAAAGTAGGTAACAGTGACCCAAAATTTTGCACATGATGTTAGATGCATGTAAGTAACATTGTGATGAAGTTTGGTGAAAATCCTGCGAGAAAGAAGCAAGCATGTCGTTTATGTCAGATCCATATAATGAACATTCTGGTGGAGTTGAGTAAAAATCCTACAAGTAATGAAAAAGATATTAAGAAATGAAAATCGAATGCACGGACGAACAAATGAACTTACACATATACACCTGGACGACATTGTGAACGTTAAGTTCACAATGTCACGACAAAAAGTCAAATCAATCTAAACAAGGTGTTAGCACCGTGTTTTTCAGGTCCTACATTTTAGTTTACTGTATGTTTTAAATGAAACTGGCATTAGAATGCTTGGATTAGCCCTGGTGCATAACCTAGGCTGGCACATATTACTGTGCAACATGAATTTCCTTGAAAATAAGGATTTCCTTGTAAATAAGGGATACTTGATAGGCTCATTCATCATTAGGCCCTGTAGATTAGAAAATGTCATTATTTGTCAATTTAATCAGACCCCTAAACCCCAACAAAAAACATGAGGTACACATTTTTAAGGTAATATAAATAATTCAATCAAGGTCTTAACAGTGTCTATATACGCATGTATCTCCACTAGGGTCTTTATGCCAAACTTACTAGTTGCTGTAGAGCTGGACGATCCAAACAGACCACCGGACGTAGTTGTTGGTGCCTGCCCGAATAGCCCGCCACCGGATGTAGTGCTAGCCGTCTGACCGAATAAACCGCCGCTAGATGGAGCTGTGGTCGCAGACTGTCCAAAAAGCCCGCCGCCAGACGTGGAGCTTGCCGTCTGACCGAATAACCCACCACTAGATGGAGCGGTGGTCGCAGGCTGTCCAAAAAGCCCGCCTCCGGACGTGGTGCTAGACGTCTGACCAAATAACCCGCCACTAGATGGAGTGGTGGTCACAGGCTGTCCAAAAAGCCCGCCTCCGGATGTGGTGCTAGACGTCTGACCAAATAACCCGCCACTAGATGGAGTGGTGGTCGCAGGCTTTCCAAACAAACCTACAATAGAACATGTAAGTACTCAAATAGCTAGTGTTTACCAAGAATTGCAATAAACTAGAAATGTGTCCATGTGATACGGATGCTCTAATTGAAAACAATCAACTTTGGCGAAAGAGAGCCGTAACTCTGGTAATACAAGATTGATTTTGACGTTGAATTGATATGCACTCTTGACATCATAGGTAAGCATCTTGTAAAGTTTCGAAACAATGAGTGGGAGGAGAAAGACACACAAACTTTTTGGGATGGATGGAAGGAAGGAAGGATGGACAGACAATCTGACGGACAGGGACGGACATGCCTTCATGTGCAGAATAACAGGTCGCTGTGACGCTTCGGTGGTGGGGTCATAAAAAAACAAGATATGGAAATAACGTAAAGTGTAGGGTTAGTTGAATCAAGCTTTAATTATCAGCAAAAGTAACCCAAAATAACAATTTAAGAACAAACAATTCAGTGTCAAATCAATTGAGTTTGGTTTGACAGTGCACTGACACTACAAGATCAAATGACGTCTACAGCAAGAACATTAATACCACTCTCAACATCAAAATAAAAAAAAACAAGAGGTCAATGACCTTGAAGCTCTACTGATTGATTTTGATTTCAGGAAGTAGTCGCTACAGACTTGTTTTTCGAAAAATTATTTTTAGCCGTGGCGGCCATCTTGAATTTTCGGCCGACCTGAAATTTTGCTAGGATCAATAAGACACCAAGAGCAACATTCCTGTAAAGTTTCATGAAAATCCGTCAGGAAGTTTCAGAGGAGTAGTCGCTACAAGTTTTCATTATATAACTCTATGTAAACAAAGATGGCCGCTGACAGCCATGTTTAACATCGAATCAAAACAATTTTTGACAAGGACCAACATCATGTCATGCTGATCATTTTAGAAAAAGTCCCATATCAATATCACTTATAGTTTTCAAGAAGTAGTCGCTACAAACTTGTTTTTTAAAAATCTATTTTTAGCCATGGCGGCCATCTTGAATTTCCGGCCGACCTGAAATTTTGCTAGGATGAATAAGACATCAAGAGCAACATTCGTGTGAAATTTCATGAAAATCCGTCAAGTAGTTTCAGAGGAGTAATCGCTACAAGTTTTCATTATATAACTATGTAAACAGAGATGGCCACTGGCAGCCATGTTTACCGTCGAATCAAAATAATGTTCGACTCGGATAACCATCTTGTCATGTTGATCATTTTAGAAAAAGTCCCATATCAATATCACTTATAGTTTTTAAGAAGTAGTTGCTACAAACTTATTTTTTAAAAATCTATTTTTAGCTGTGGTGGCCATCTTGAATTTCTGGCCGATCTGAAATTTTACTAGGATCAATAAGACATTAAGAGCAACATTCCTGTGAAGTTTCATGAAAATCCGCCAAGTAGTTTCAGAGGAGTAGTCGCTACAAGTTTTTACTATATAACTCTATGTAAACAAAGATGGCCGCTGACAGCCATGTTTAACATCGAATCAAAACAATTTTTGACAAGGACCAACATCATGTCATGCTGAACATTTAAGAAAAAGTCCCATATCAATATCACTTATAGTTTTCAAGAAGTAGTCGCTACAAACTTGTATTTTGAAAATCTATTTTTAGCCATGGCGGCCATCTTGAATTTCTGGCCGACCTGAAATTTTGCTAGGATGAATAAGACATCAAGAGCAACATTCCTGTGAAGTTTCATGAAAATCCGTCAAGTAGTTTCAGAGGAGTAATCGCTACAAGTTTTCATTATATAACTCTATGTAAACAAAGATGGCCACTGGCAGCCATGTTTACCGTCGAATCAAAATAATGTTCGACTCGGATAACCATCTTGTCATATTGATTATTTTAGAAAAAGTCCCATATCAATATCACTTATAGTTTTTAAGAAGTAGTTGCTACAAACTTATTTTTTAAAAATCTATTTTTAGCTGTGGTGGCCATCTTGAATTTCTGGCCGATCTGAAATTTTGCTAGGATCAATTAGACATTAAGAGCAACATTCCTGTGAAGTTTCATGAAAATCCGCCAAGTAGTTTCAGAGGAGTAGTCGCTACAAGTTTTTACTATATAACTCTATGTAAACAAAGATGGCCGCTGGCAGCCATGTTTAACGTCGAATCAAAGCGATTTTTGACAAGGACCAACATCATGTCATGCTGATCATTTTAGAAAAAATCCTATATCAATATCACTTATAGTTTTCAAGAAGTAGTCGCTACAAACTTGTATTTTAAAAACGTATTTTTAGATTTGGCAGCCATCTTGGATTTCACATCAACATGAATTTTTGCTAGGATCAACTTCATGGGCAACATTTCTGTAAAGTTTCATGAAAATCCATTTAGTAGTTTCAGAGGAGTAGTCGCTACAAAAAAAACTTTACGGACAGACAGACGGACGGACGACGGACGCCGCACCACGGCATAAGCTCTGCTGATCTCTGATCAGTCGAGCTTAAAATCATATAAAAATGCAAAATAGGCCTAGAATCTGAATTGCTCCATTTAAACTGGAACCATGCTCATAGTTGTTTTGCCACCAAGCTCAGGGTTCTCGCCCATCGCGTCAGGTATACCTTGACGTGTTAGTTGGCGGACGGACTATAAACATTCTATACACACATATTTTATTTTCGTCACAAATGATTAATGTACATATTTTACGATAAAGACATTGACTTGATATTTCAAACGATACCAATTTCATAGATCTTCGTCGTCGAATCGTTAGTAAAACATGTATATTTTCATTACTTACTGATTACCCGTTGTATATTTTAGAAATAATCCTACATGTTTAATGAATAACTGCCATTGTGCTAGTAATTATCACCATTTTTTATGCATTTAAAAGCATTAAAATTGCCAGCATTTTCGAGCAAAGCCATCACATGTATTTTACAGCGTTCACAAGTTGGGTACAATTGTTGCTATTTTCGTAAAATGCCATGGACTGCAATACTAAATGCCATGGACTGTTATACTAAATGCCATGGACTATAATATTAAATGCATACTAAATGCCATGGACTGTAATACTAAATGCCATGGACTGTAACACTAAATGCCATGGACTGTAATACTAAATGCCATGGACTGTGGGGTGTAATACTAAATGTCATGGACTGTAATACTAAATGCCATGGACTTTGGAGTGTAATACTAAATGCCATGGACTGTGGAGTGTAATACTAAATGCCATGGACTGTAATACTAAATGCCATGGACTGTGGAGTGTAATACTAAATGCCATGAACTGTAAATGCCAACAAGAGTACGCAACATGTGATGGGGTCAGCTGATGACTATTAATTTGTTTATTTGTACATTGGAACAGTTGTATCGTTTGTGTGAATTACGTTATTAACGAATTTAGAATTTGTATTTTATTACTGTATGGATATACTGTTAAGTATAGATTTTTCTGTGGAACTTTGTACTTCATAACTAGAACTCAAGATGATGAATATCCCCACTTTCTGGATTCAAAGTCAAACAAAGGGCCATAATTCTGTAATAAATTAGGCAATCAAAAATGGGTGATGTAATAAGAGTGGGTGAGACATAAGGTCATCAGTTGTTATGAGTATATGAATTTTGGGAACAACTCATTAAAAATGTTTCAGAAATGCAGGTAATAAAAATGTGTTATGTGACTGGACAAAAATGTGTTACGTGACTGGACAAAAATGTGTTACGCGACTGGACAAAAATGTATTACGCGACGGGACGTTACAGACAGCATGATTCCTATAAAGCCCCTACTTCGCTTTGTGAAAGTGGGGGTATAATAATGTAGTTAAGATAATAAAATAAATGTTGTATGCTATATATTTTGAATTTCGCCTTCTTTATTGGTCACATGCCAAGATGGATGATTTTAAAATTGTCGCTTCTCTTGATCGAATTCACCGTTTCTAAAAATCTCATGATTTTTTAAAATTTTATTATGGTAGTCCTGGAATAAGGACATGAACAATATTTTTTATTTATCACGTAACTTGTGGTGTGGGAGTGTAATAAAGCAAGATGTATTTATCATATCACACTAGATAAATAAAAATTTGCAAATGAAGGTCGAATCATCGTTCGGTCCTTTCCGTTCAGCTCGGTGTTCATCGGAATTGCCTTGTCGATTTCCGTGACAGTTTAAAATACCGCATTCAGGAATCGACGACGTTGTTGGGTGGCGTACGAAAAAGACCGAGTCAACATACGATGTCATCATACAAGCATACGATTTCATCAACTGACAACGTTGTATATAGGAAACTACAAGGCAGATACATCTAAAACTGGTACTTATGAGGCTTTTTTGCAGAACAGAGTCTCACATTTGTTCCTAATTAATATTGAATTTAATAAAACGGATAAAATTGGTATGATGTGAGGCAGACTCGTATCATGAGTTTACCCCACTCGTTTAATTCAATATTAAACATGCACTCATGTAAGATCCTCTATATGAAATACAATAGCTACCTGTGGATTCTGTTGTACTGCTTGTTTGGCCAAACAAACCTCCACCAGATGTCGCTGTATCACTGCTTGAAGCTGGCTGTCCAAAAAGTCCTCCACTAGGTGTCACTGTTGTGGCAGTAGTGGAAGCTGGTTTGCCAAACAATCCACCACTAGGTGTTACTGCACTACTTGATTGGCCAAACAGCCCACCAGAGGGTGTCACTGTTGTAGCAGTGGTTGAAGCTGGTTGGCCAAACAATCCACCACCAGGTGTTGATGTTGCACTGCTTGAAGCCGGTTGGCCGAAAAGTCCTCCATTAGGTGTCACTGTTGTGGCAGTGGTAGAAGCTGGTTGGCCAAACAATCCACCACCAGGTGTTGCTGTAGAACTGCTTGAAGCTGGTTGGCCGAAAAGTCCTCCACTAGGTGTCACTGTTGTGGCAGTGGTTAAAGCTGGTTGGCCAAACAATCCACCACCAGGTGTTGCTGTTGCAGAACTGCTTGTTGGTTGGCCGAACAATCCATCATTAGGTGTCGTTGTAGAACTTGGCTGACCAAATAAGCCAGCAGATGTAGCTGTTGTTGTAGCATTGCTTGAAGCTTGGGTACCAAAAAGGCCACCACCAGAGGGTGCTGTTGTAGTTCCAGCAGCAGAGCTTGAAGATTGTTGCCCAAACAATCCACCAGTAGGATTGGTGGATTCCTGACCGAACAATCCAGCACTAGAACCAGACGTAGCTAAGGTCGGTTTTCCGAACAAGCCACCAGTGGTACCAGGCCTCGCTTCCTCTCCTGCAGGATTGGAACCAGCCTTGTCAGTCTGATCTGAGGAACCGGCAGACCTGGGTGTCGTACTTGTATCTGTGGAATCAGGGGTACTTGTGCTATCCAAGGTGCGCTTACCTGATGCTAATGAGGAAAAAGCAAATATTGTGATTAATTATTCATCCCACATACATGCAAAAATACAAGTGAAGCACCAACAGTGGTGTGGATGCCAGATTGTGAATTCAATATTTTAACTGAAAAATCTAAGTAAAAAGAGGGGATACTTCAGGTAAAATACAAGACAGAGTTATGGTTCTTGTCATATGACATTGTGTAATAATAATAATGAACATGTGTGCCAAGTTTCAAAGCTTTCTGACAATCCTTTCTTGGAAAAACAAAAACCTTAACCAAAACGTTAAAAACAGTCTATTAAATCATTTTAGAATTATTTTATTTTTTAGAATTTTGTGATTCTTGGTTTCAAGAAACTCTTTACTCAATGAGTGATACAAACAGTCTTAATCTGTTTCTCACAGCAATTAAAAGGCTCATTCAGTTCTGAGAACACACTGACATATTAGCATGACGTGATGTCACAATAGCATGACGTGATGTCATAATACCAGGGTGTGATGTCATTATACCAGAACGTGATGTCATGATAGAAGCAACCAAATGAAAATATGAATGAAGCATTCTGATTGGTTCAGTGATAAAAATTGGACCAATGAAACCAGTTAATTTAAAGCTCATTACATTCTCCGAACACACTGAGGTTTTACAGGACATTGAGTAATGAGGTTCTAGAAACCCAGAAACACAAAATTCTAATAACAAAATAATTCTAAAATGATTTAATAGACTGTTTAAAATGTGTGACGGACAGACTGACGGACGGTTAGACGGAAATCGCCAGACTATGAGCCGGATTTTCTACGCAATCTGGCAAATTAATTTTAAAGACAAATTATACACAAAACAAAATAGTTCTATTCCGGATGGTCACCTTGAGATGACCCCCATACACCTTGAAGAATGCCGGAAATATTGTACTAAAGAGACCAACTATTAAAGGCAGAATATGCTTATTAACACATAAACTGAAACAGTTGACGAAGCACTCAGAAGCGTTACAACTTAGAGAATTACGCCAACAAATAAACTGAATAAAATGAAACTGTACACACTATTCCGAATAAATATTTGTGTATTAATTACGCTGTATCCCCTACATGCTGCGCTGACGATAAGCACAACACAGAAAGTGTGCAGATCCAAATGGCGTGACTTTTTAACGAAGTGAACGTTTCTAATCATTTGTTTCTATTAATGGGGGATTTAATGCAAATCTGACGGTAATATTACACACAAATACTTGACACAAAGTCTCTATCATCTCCGTCAAGGTTAACAATAAGCATAGTCTGACTTTAAACTTGATACACCATCTTGAAATCCAAGTCTTAGTTCTGACTATTTAACCCTACCACACTTTAACCCTGGAACACATATAAAGCTGTTAAAATGGTCTAAGTTTGACGGTCAAAACAAATTCCAAATGAGCCACGGTCTTGATTTTATTCACGTCAATTTCTGAGGGCTGGCGTGGCATGGCGCAGTCGGTTGCGCGGCGGATTTGTAACCGGTGGCCCCGGGTTTGATCCTCCATGGTGCCACTGAGTTTCGTCAGTGTGTTCTTGGGCAAGACTATCCTATAACCTCATCCGTCAGATGGGGACGTAAACTGGGCGGTCCCTTGTATCGGTCTATCCTCCGAGCATGTTAAAGAACCATAGGAATCTATTCGATAATAAGAGTAGGGCACGGTTCCCGGGTTCCTATGTATCCTTCCTCTCTCTCTCTGAGGCGGCTCTAAATAACCTATACTGTGTTGATGAGCCGTTAAACAACATTCAATTCAATTGTTTACAAGGTTACTATGACATCGTCCAATGAAATGCAACGTTAACTTATATCTGTCATCCAATCAGAATGATTTTTCTATCTGAACCTAGTTCAATTAAAGATGGTATGTGCATATTCATATGTCACAAAATATAATGACAAAGCCACTCAGAATGCAATAAATTTCTACAGTGTATTAGACTGGTCCAAATATTTATACCGCATATAACATAATGCTGGCGAATTGAGCTCCTTATCAAAACATTTTTCAGATAATGATTATTTAGAGTTGGAACCAAAGAGACGGAAACCAATATACAGAGAAATCTGAGATACATCCCTCTTGTCAAACTGTCCAGTAAAACAATCCTCTGCTTCTTTCTCATGCACTTCACACAGTACTTGGGGCCACCAGTCTCCACTCAACAGACGCAGCAATTGTTTAAATTAAAACTATCAATGAAAGTGATGAATACCCCACCCACACACACTTTTTGAACAGTTGTTATGTGTAGTCTGAGAACAACCCATTCAAAACTGTTTGAGGAATGCAAAAATGTGTTTAAATAGGCGATGGGACACGACCAGACGGGACGTTGCAGATAGCGTGATTCCTATAGCCCTCACTTCACTTTGTGAAAGCAGGAGTATAGTCAGGTCATCGAAGGTTAGACTCCACGCAGTAAATTTGACCACCTGGCTAAGTCCTCGTCCAACCGAAACAGCAGTAAGTTAAATTAGGTTATCAACACTATTGTATCTTGTTCCTTATTTATAAATGGAGCTAGACCGGGTACCATGGGGTCATGGGTTCTGTATTTATATATGGAGCTAGACCGGGTACCATGGGGTCATGGGTTCTGTATTTATATATGGAGCTAGACCGGGTACCATGGGGTCATGGGTTCTGTATTTATAAATGGAGCTAGACCGGGTACCATGGGGTCATGGGTTCTGTATTTATATATGGAGCTAGACCGGGTACCATGGGGTCATGGGTTCTGTATTTATATATGGAGCTAGACCGGGTACCATGGGGTCATGGGTTCTGTATTTATATATGGAGCTAGACCGGGTACCATGGGGTCATGGGTTCTGTATTTATAAATGGAGCTAGACCGGGTACCATGGGGTCATGGGTTCTGTATTTATATATGGAGCTAGACCGGGTACCATGGGGTCATGGGTTCTGTATTTATATATGGAGCTAGACCGGGTACCATGGGGTCTGTATTTATAAATGGAGCTAGACCGGGTACCATGGGGTCATGGGTTCTGTATTTATATATGGAGCTAGACCAGGTACCATGGGGTCATGGGTTCTGTATTTATATATGGAGCTAGACCAGGTACCATGGGGTCATGGGTTCTGTATTTATATATGGAGCTAGACCGGGTACCATGGGGTCATGGGTTCTGTATTTATAAATGGAGCTAGACCGGGTACCATGGGGTCATGGGTTCTGTATTTATATATGGAGCTAGACCAGGTACCATGGGGTCATGGGTTCTGTATTTATATATGGAGCTAGACCGGGTACCATGGGGTCATGGGTTCTGTATTTATATATGGAGCTAGACCGGGTACCATGGGGTCATGGGTTCTGTATTTATATATGGAGCTAGACCAGGTACCATGGGGTCATGGGTTCTGTATTTATATATGGAGCTAGACCAGGTACCATGGGGTCATGGGTTCTGTATTTATAAATGGAGCTAGACCAGGTACCATGGGGTCATGGGTTCTGTATTTATATATGGAGCTAGACCGGGTACCATGGGGTCATGGGTTCTGTATTTATATATGGAGCTAGACCAGGTACCATGGGGTCATGGGTTCTGTATTTATAAATGGAGCTAGACCGGGTACCATGGGGTCATGGGTTCTGTATTTATAAATGGAGCTAGACCGGGTACCATGGCGTCATGGGTTCTGTATTTATATATGGAGCTAGACCGGGTACCATGGGGTCATGGGTTCTGTATTTATATATGGAGCTAGACCAGGTACCATGGGGTCAATCTGATGAAACGCAAAAGTAGTCCTAGGTAAACTATTGAGTAAATATGGTATGTAATGAATGTTTTCCTTAATTTCTGGAACATCTAACTTGCTTCTAGTAAAAACCACATCAAAATTGGAGGTAAGATGGGCATGCTGCAATATTTCTTGTGAAGCACACTTTGAACTGTACTTTGGTCATTTTGACCTCAGAATTCAAAAAGGTGTTTACTTTCAGTTTGGAAAATATTTTGGAAAAAATAAGCAGGTCACGCCATCATCTAAGGCCCATTTTTGTATTGCACTGGGCCAGACTGATACTACATTGTGTGTGTTATATGGTCAGCATAGTTAGGATTGGATATTTTCGTGTAGGTATTTATTAACAGGCCTACCGGTATGTAAAAATAATGGTCATCTAGGTCCTATTTCGCCCAGTTGGATAAGAAATTTGAAAAGGACGTCCGCTTGAAAGCTCTTTAGCTTTTGAGATAATATAAGCATATTTTCCTCCCCGGAAGTTGGAAATGACAACTGCGCATAAGATTATACCAAAAATTACGACACCTTAATAAAAGATCTTCAGCTTCTGATAGGAAAAGCATAATTTGCTTCCCGGAAGTTGGAAACGACAACTCTGCAGAAAATCATGTTATTGAGATGGGCTATAGTAACAAAATATTTTCGTGTTGTGCTGCACAAATTAATCCTAGGTATGTTTTACCTGTCTCCGATGCTGCAGGTTTACTGCTGTCTGTGGTTGCCGTGGTAACTGGCTTGCCAAAAAGCCCAGTGATTCCCCCACTTGACTGACCTGCAGATGTTGCTGTTAGGAGAATGAAATAATGATTAAATGTTGCAAGCATTTTTTTTTAAAACTATATAAATTAGAGCACAGCAGACGGATACAGATCCCACAGCAGACGGATACAGATCCCACAGCAGACAGATACAGATCCCACAGCAGAAAGATACAGATCCCACAGCAGACAGATACAGATCCCACAGCAGAAAGATACAGATCCCACAGCAGATGGATACAGATCCCACAGCAGAAAGATACAGATCCCACAGCAGACGGATACAGATCCCACAGCAGACGGATACAGATCCCACAGCAGAAAGATACAGATCCCACAGCAGACGGATACAGATCCCACAGCAGAAAGATACAGATCCCACAGCAGACGGATACAGATCCCACAGCAGACGGATACAGATCCCACAGCAGAAAGATACAGATCCCACAGCAGCCGGATACAGATCCTTGTCTGCGTAAAGTAAATAAGAAACGTGTAATTCCATTGATTCCAATCGGCAATGGGGAGGGTGATTATTTTCTTTGCCTCAATCATAAAATTTAATTTTTACCAGATGCAAACATGACGACACCGGCGATGCCAGGGTGGTGAAAATAGCTTTGCTTTCTCAAAACCCGACATTCAAATAAAAGGATATATTTTAAATCAGCATGCATTGCTAGACAGATGTCTTGTAGTTTGGATGGGTGTATATCCGCTATAAAAACAGAATACTTTGAAGGGACATGGCAATCTTAATTTCTTAAAAACTGTAATAATTTATAATTTAAATATATATACTTTATATTTTCTATTTTGATATTTTAGGGCACACAACATTTTAATAGTGCAATACCCTATTAGAATGAATATTGTTTGTCATACCACCAAATATCGGTCCAGATCCCGTACTGCTCGATCCAAACTTAAATCCTGATATCCCAGCAGAAGCTCCAGGCTTTCCAGCATCTCCAGCTCCCGATGTTGCCGTGGTTACTGCCGGAGTGAAGGTGAACGGTTTACTGCCAGAAGAAGTTGCTGTCTGGCTACTGGTACCAAAAGCGAACCCTGAACCACCTATAGGTACATCAAGCAAACTTGTGAACTAATAGCTTCAATCTAGATCTACTAAGGATTTCTTTTCAAACAACAAAACATTTTATTTAGCATTATCTTGTAATTCTTAGATACAATTGGTATAAACAGTCTTGCCCAAACTGTGTAACTGAACCCAGTTTTCTTCTGATCGAGGTACTCTTCTGACTGGGGTATCAGGAATATATGTACTCTATCACTGGTGTACCCTTGTTAGAAGGGTAGCCTTCTGGACAGGGCACCCTCTAACCAGGGTATCCTACTGACTGGTACTCTTCTGACCGGGTACCCTTCTGACTAGGGTTCCATAAAGTCCTGAATAAAATCATGGATTACCTGAAGTGGTATCTGCGGCACCAACTGTGGTTCCTGCCTTAGATGTTGTGTCATCAGAACCAAACAGTTTCCGACTGACTGGGGTACCGGTGGGTGTCTTTGTGGTGTCGAGAACGCTCGCCCTGGTTGTCACCGGGGTCAGTGTTACACCCTGGCCTATAATTATCACAACGTATATTGAGAATTTAATTATAACAAAAACAAATTTGTTTGTTTGTATGGTGTTTTACGTCATTTTCAACACATGTAAGGTTATATATGATGGTTGATTTTTTGTGGTGGAGGCAGACCACCCACATTGCCTGGGTAGAACCAGTACTGTACACCTCCCGACATCAGTATAACAAAAACAAAACAATTACTTAAAGATGCTTGCCTCCATGAAAGGTTCTTAAATGGGTTGTTCTTGGGAGATGGAATTGAATTGAAATGGGTTTTAAGGCACACCAACACAAGAAAGGCTATATTGCACCAAACAGGAAAGAACATCCTCCATTTACATCGAAATAAAATAATTATGGAGAATGGGCCTAGAACCTTCTAACCTGCAGAGTTGTTAATGAGCATGACAAAATGAACATGAAAAGAAGTGTGTGTGTATGTGACAGGGGGGCTGGAGGGTGTGTGGGAGGCTTACTACTAGACAGGGCACATCAATGAAACTTAACTAAGGTACTATTACCAACTGCATTATAGGTCTCACTCTCTCTATAGTGTTGTCTGCCTTGAAAACACACACAGACATAGAGAAGGAAGGAAAATAGAAAAACATTTTGAATTTTTCTGCAGAATTTTGGCAACTTCTTGTTTGAAAATTATATTTTTTTTGCTTTGGAATACTTAAGCAGTGTAATAGACAAATCACACAGAAAATCGCATGTTGATGTGATGTCATTCCAATATCTGTAGGAAATGAACTAATAACCACATGTCGGATGTATATTGTGAAGAATTTGCATTTTTCATGGGGTCATATATTAAAGGGGCACTGGGAATCTTGATTTTTTTTTTAAACTCACGAAGTCCCGTTAGTTTTTCTACATAACTTGCATCTGTCCCATCATTAATATTAAATTATGAGAATGGTATAAATCAAATTATTTTTGCATATTTCTAACTGTTGATTATATTGCACCAATAATGTAGTTAAACCTATGGTAAAATAACGAAGAAAAGTTGAAAACTAAAAAAAAAACACGTTCAAAACGAACAGACGATCAACACAGGTTATACAGTACAGCTGGGTAAATAAATAGTGGTGTGAGACCTATATTTAAAAGCAACATTTTCCACCCAAAAAAACATGCTAACACCAAACCTGA
>JAWPHD010015362.1:0-55746 GCA_037043455.1 Cyrtodaria siliqua | reverse complement strand
TAAAATTACACTCGCGGGTCAATAGTCGACTTCGCTATCAACTGATCTAAGCGAGCCAGATGTACTACGACTTACTATTTAGAACATCTAATGTCGTAATAATTTCGGAGGAATATATATATTCAAAACACATGACACTGACCGTGATTTTCTACGTATTTTTGATGTAAAACGTGCCATTTAGTGCATTTCTTTGAATTTATCGTGCAATCCACAGCAATAACTCACGAAGACTTTATCTTTATTCGGATATAGATCTATGTGTTTTATGTGGAGTTTCGTTTGTTCAGTTCACTCGAACGTCGTCTGAAGTGCATATGAAACGCGCGATTTCATTTTGTTGAATTTAGTTGATCTTCTCATGAAGATTGATTAGATGAAAAGTCAATCTGACGTGACTCCAAGGCAGTGTTGACAGATCCTATAGCGAAGAGTATTAAAGCGTAATTAGCATATGATTTTAATTAGACGGAAACAAATTAATCATTGATATTGATTAGTAAAGGTCGAAAGGTAGATTAGAGAATAATGGTTCTTCTTAGTAGTGTTTTTTCACAGATAAGGAAAATTAATTAAATAATTAAACCCTGTTGCAATTTGTCTTCAAGATACTTTCTTGAAGCTAATGATAAAATATCTTTTAACAACTATTCCTTGTATAACTATATTTGTGATACAGGTGATAAAGCTTCTGGAGGAGTTTCGATTCTTGTGAATCTAAATATTCCTCACAGAATTGTTGCGTTGAAAACTGGTTTGCAAGCTGTTGCGGTCAGTATTACGATGCACAGAGTTATAACAATATGCTCCTTATAGTTACCGCCCAGTTCTTCACTAGACCTTAAAGATCTAAATAACCTAGTTGCACAATTACATCACCTTTTATACTCTTGGGTGATGTTAATGCACACAACTACACTTGGGGTTGTAAGGATATCATCGACAAAGGCAACAAAGTTGAGGATTTCTTAGCCAAAAATAATTTGTGTCTTTTTAATGATAACAAATCACATACTTATTAACATCCAGCTACAGGCTCTCACTCTTCCATTGATTTAACAATATGCGATCCAACGCTCTTGATGGATGTTTCATGGAGTGATGGTGACGACCTTTGTGAAAGTGACCACTTTCCCCTTATTTCTTGAAAATATCGGCCATCCACTTCTCGAAAAAACGCAACGATGAAAACATCGCAAAGCTGATTGGGATACGTTTCAATCTCTTTGTGAGGAACAATTAAAGCCTTCCGTTTTCGAGGATGTCGAAGACGCAACTGCTCTCTTTACCCAAACCCTTCATGATATAGCTGACCAAACTATTCCAAAAACCTCGGCAAATCCAAAGCGCCCACATTAACCATGGTACGATGATGACTGCAAAAATGCAGTCACCGATCGTAAAGCTGCATTGAATGCTTTTAATTTGCGGCCAACTCAAAATAATATAGTTAATTTTAGAGTTTTTCGTGGGAAAGCCCGTCGTACTATTAAGGATAGCAAGAGGAAATCCTGGAGATCTTATGTCTCTAGGCTGAACTCTCGCTCATCTCTTGAGAAGAAATATAAAAAGATCGGACAGGGAAAGTAGCATTCAACCACAAAACACAGAAACAAACATGCAAACAGACAAACACGAAGGCAAAAGTAATTATAAATGCAAACGACATCACAAACACAAAAGGGTTGACAAAAGGGCTACCGCCTTGGAACGGTCAGTGGCAAAGTAGGCCACTGGGGGTTTAAACCGGTTCTAGGGTGTACCAAACCTCATACTTACCCTACTGTCATCCCATTAAAACAGGACAGTGTAAATAAAGAAATCCCCGCCATGATCTAAACTCTAACCAACAATGCAGCATCAATAGGCAATATAAGTAAAACACAAATATGCTCGTGTAAATATAATACTAAAAAACAATAGCCTAGAAAGCCACAATGAAGGTACTCAATGTCTTGGCAGAAGCCAGAGCAGTAAGAGAATAAACCATTAAGGGCACGACAAGAAAGATCATGGACAAACATCAAACGCCACCGTCCCAATGGGCTTTAGGTAGGCGTCATCATAGGGTCCACAGCCTGTCCGGTCATCATACAATTAAAGAGGAAAGCATAGTGGCGAACTGTAAAAGGGTCCACCACCAAGCATGCAGTACGTTGCAAAATGATAGGGTCATAACCTCTTTTGATAAACATTTTAACAAGTTTAACAAAAATAGTATGAAAGTGATCATGACCAAGAATCTTACGAAGTTTATAAATCACATCACCATAGAAGTCAGGTTGTGATAGTCCTTGTCGCAGAAGAGTCCTTAAATTACTTTTATATTTAGAAAGAAGATAAGACGTGGGACATGGTCCGGAAAATCAACGGTAAAGGTAATCTTAGTTGTGTAAATCATCTTAATACTGATAATGATGATATTACATCTGTCAAAGATATTACAAACACTTTGGCAGAAACATTTTCTAAACTCTTCTTCTGAAAATTGTAAACCAAATTTTCTAAAACATAAGAAATTCAAAGAACAGAAGAAGCTGAATTTAAGTCTAAAATTTGGAGAAATACAATAAACTGTTCACTCTCAAAGAACTTCAGCGGGTCATGATGATATCCATTATCAATTATTAAAACATTTACCTGAAACCTGTCTCTCTACACTTCTTGATATATTTAATAAGGTTTGGGTGACCGTAAACTTCCCCGATTCTTGGCGGGAAGCAATCGTTATTCCAGTCCCCAAACCTGGAAAGGATCATACGGACCCAATAAATTATCGCCCTATTGCTTTAACGAGCTGTATATGTAAAACCATGGAACGAATGATTAATGAGAGACTCGTTTGGTACCTGGAATCCAACAAGCTGAAAACAAAGTATCAAAGTGGATTCCGGCGCCAACGAAGCACAACAGACAATCTCATTCGATTTGAATCATTTATTAGGGAAGCTTTCGTAAAGAAAGAACATCTAGTCGCTGTATTAAAGCTAATGATACTGCATGGAAATACGGTATCATGAATGATTTTTATGACCTTGGTCTTAGAGGCCGATTGCCAGTTTTTTATAGAGAATTTATTAGAGGATAGACAGTTTCGTGTCCGAATGGGTTCAACCCTCTCTGACATTCATGAACAGGAGATGGGTGTGCAACATGACAGCATACTCTCTGTCACCCTTTTTAATATAAAAATTAACAGTATAGTTCAGTGCATCAATCCTGGTGTGGATTGTTCTCTATATGTTGACGACTTTGTTATATGTTATCGTGCAAAAAACATGAACACTATTGAGAGACAACTGCAACAATGTCTGAATAAACTTCAGACCTGGTCGGATGAACATGGCTTTAAATTTTCTAAATCTAAAACTAATTGTATGCACTTTTGTCAACTACGTCAACATCATGAAGACCCTCATCTAACACTGGATTGGCCACCAATACCAGTAGTGGATGAAACAAAATTCCTTGGTCTTATTTTCGACCGTAAATTGACGTTTATACCACACCTTAAATACTTGAAGGCCAAGTGCTTTAAATCTCTTAATTTACTTAAATTTGTTGCAAACACTAATTGGGGAGCAGATCGTAAAGTACTTTTACAACTTTATAGATCTCTTATCAGATCCAAGCTGGACTACGGCTTAATAGTATATAGATCGACTCGCAAATCATACTTGCAGATGCTCGATCCTATACATATTCAAGGATTATGACTCGCCTTAGAGATTAGATCATGGCGGGGATTTCTTTATTTACACTGTCCTGTTTTAATGGGATGACAGTAGGGTAAGTGTGAGGTTTGGTGCACCCTAGAACCGGTTTAACACCCCCACCCCCCCCCCCCCCCCCACCCCCAGTGGCCTACTTTGCCACTGACCGTTCCAAGGCGGTAGCTCTATTGTCAACCATTTTGTGTTTGTGATGTTGTTTACTTTTATGATTACTTTTGCCTTCTTGTTTGTCTGTTTGCATGTTTGTTTCTGTGTTTTGTGGTTGACTGTCCTCCTTGAATGCTACTTTCCCTGTCCGATCTTTTTATATTTCTTTAGGTGCCCGTCGTACATCACCAGCCGAAAGTCTACACGTAGAAGCTAATGAACCATCACTGTCTCATAGACGGGACAAATTTACTCTTCAATATGCCATTAAATTAAAATCTAACCCTTCAAACCCAACCTTCGATAATGTTTTTAATCCTAGTTATGGTCTTCGTATTAAACCAAAAATTAAGAGACACTGAAATCGACCTAAATTTGATTGCGAAGTACAAAGTACCACAAATTCCACAGTGGACTTTGGAAACACCAATGTTCAATTATTTTCGATCTTTGTAATAGTAATGAAATTAAATCGAAATACAGTAACTTTCAACATATATACACAGATGGTTCTAAAGATGTGATTCTACGGCAATAAAGTATAACGATTAATAAAATCAATTCTATGTTTCGTATTTTCTCCAAATAAGTTAATGCTTACGAAATTGGTCAATAATTATCGTTACCTTCTTGAAAGTCTGAAAATATTATCCTGTTTTACCAACTACATGCATGCCGATTGTTTTGGTAAAGGTCTCATTTTTGCTATTCTATAGTGATAACACACGTCCCTATATTTTAAGCTGGCATATAGTAGGAATATAGTCTAATATTGAATCCAGACATCAGAAGCTTTATATACAAAGTGATAGCCTTAAGTGTATGATTATTGCTGAGGGAGACTTTCACAACTTAGATTTGGGTTCTTGATAATATAGGTGTTGAAAGGTTTGGGCGAAATTTTGGTTACACGACCATGTTTGATCTCGCTTTAGCACGCTGTTTACAACTTTGAAAGATATTATTTCGCTTAACTTTGTGATAAAAGTTCAACACGTGTTTCTAGAGGAAATGTTGTTAAAAAAGATTTAGATGGGAGACTGACACCGTTTGTCTCATAGTATGCGCTAAACAGCTGTAAAATTGTCGAAAATAAAATATACTGGAAAAATTAAGTTTAGAAAGTCCTTATGTACATTTAGGTAAAGACATTGAATGATATTTTATATGTGAAGTATTATAAAACATTTGCATAACATAGGGTAATATTCTCTTTCCCATAGTAGTTGTGATCCAATGTATGTATCAGAGTTTTCTCCCATTTAGTTAAAACAGCGTATTTCATATTTAAAAATAATAACAGAACTGGGTTTCAAGTTATACTGAAACTGCAAAATCAATGGATACTAACCTTGTCATTATAATGCAATAACGAACCAAAGTTTTAAAAAATTGAAATTACCTCCCTTTACCTTGAATTAAGAACGAAATTATAATATCTGTAAAGCAGGTAGATTAAAACATGTCGTTATTTTTTTCGCAGATATCGTTTCAAACACAATGCCCTGCATATATCTGCTAACTATGTTAATGATATTGTTAATGACATCTGCCACGCATAGCCTAAAATATGCGCAAATGAATTTGCCATGCAATTTACTTGCTAAACTTATTTTTTATCAGTAAATATCCTTTATCTCTTGGCTCTTCTCTGTTACAGTCATTGCCCTTATCTCTTGGTTCTTCTCTAATACAGCTAATGCCTTTATCTCTTTGCTCTTCTCTGTTACAGCCAATGCCTTTATCTCTTGGCTCTTCTCTGTCACACACAGACAATGCCTTTATCTCTTGACTCCTCTCTGTTACAGTCAATGCCTTTATCTCTTGGTTCCTCTCTGTTACAGCCAATGCCTTTATCTCTTGGCTCTTCTCTGTTACGGCCAATACCTTTATCTCTTGGATCTTCTCTGTTCCAGTCAATGCCTTTATCTCTTGGCTCTTCTCTGTTACAGTCAATTCCTTTATCTCTTGGCTCTTCTCTGTTACAGCCAGTACCTTCATCTCTTGGCTCTTCTCTGTTACAGTCAATGCCTTTATCTCTTGGCTCTTCTCTGTTACAGTCAATTCCTTTATCTCTTGGCTCTTCTCTGTTACAGCCAATGCCTTTATCTCTTGGCTCTTCTCTGTTACAGCCAATGTCTTTATCTCTTGGCTCTTCTCTGTTACAGCCAATGCCTTTATCTCTTGGCGCTTCTCTGTTACAGTCAATGCCTTTATCTCTTGACTCTTCTCTGTTACAGACAATGCCTTTATCTCTTGGCTGTTCTCTGTTACAGCCAATGCCTTTATCTATTGGCTCTTCTCTGTTACAGTCAATGCCTTTATCTCTTGGCTCTTCTCTGTTACAGCCAATGCCTTTATCTCTTGGCTCTTCTCTGTTACAGCCAATGCCTTTATCTCTTGGCTCTTCTTTGTAACAGTCAATGTCTTTATCTCTTGGCTCTTCTCTGTTACAGTCAATGCCTTTATCTCTTGGCTCTTCTCTGTTACAGACAATGCCTTTATCTCTTGGCTCTTCTCCGTTACAGCCAATGCCTTTATCTCTTGGCTATTTTCTGAAACAGCCAGTGCCTTTATCTCTTGGCTCTTCTCTGTTACAGCCAATGCTGTTATCTATTTGCTCTTCTCTGTTACAGCCAATACCTTTATTTATTGGCTCTTCTCTGTAAAAGCCAATGCCTTTATCTCTTGGCTCTTCTCTGTTACAGCCAATGCCTTTATCTCTTTTTCATGTATTTTTGGCGGCAAGTGCTGTGGTTGCTCCGTACAATTCTGGATACACCCTGGGGTGTTTCTAATTATGTATTTTTGTACATCTTAATAACAGCATTTAAGTGTATCGTTTGCTAATTGCTCTGGATGTTGACTTTGTTGCTGGTGATTTCCTATTTATGTGTACCATGCCTATATATGATGATAATGTACGAGTTCAGTCCCTTGGTTAGTACCGGCACCACCCAGGGGTCCAAATTGTTCCATATAAAGAAATACATAGGGATTATTTTTAATCTAGGACACGTTTGAGCTGATAAAAGTTATATGTTGCATGTATATGTAGTATTATGTGTGATTGTGATTTAAATATATGTTTGATACATTAAAGTAGCGTCTCCGTGGCCGAATGGTTAACGACGTTGCGTTGTAAACCTTCGCCTCTAACCGCTGTGGGTTCGACTCCCACTGGGAGTTCGACTTGTAAGTGAGGATGTTTCGATTCTTACGTATGGCGGGAGTTGTACAGTACTGGTTCTACCCAGGAAAATTGGATGGTCTGCCTCCACCACAAAAAAACGACCGTCATATATAACTTTGCATGTGATGAAAATGACGTAAAACACCATACAAACAAACAAACAAAAATAAACAAAGATGCACAAAGATCCCTGTGCCAAATATTCGATATAGACATGCATAAGGAAAACCCTAACTGCTGGGCCAAAAGCATTCATATGATGCATGTAACATCATATTAACATAGGGAAAAAAATGGACATATGAAGTATCTGCCTTCGGAAACAGTCCCATTACGTGCGTCAACTATTTTTTGGAGTGCGTGGTCCAGTGGTATAGCGCCGAACTCCAGGTCGAGAGGTCGTGCGTTCGATCCTCACCGCGGCCAGGTTAATTTTCCTTGAGCAAGATAATTAATCAACATTGCTTAGTACTTCTTCTATCCATAAAGCCATCGAGAGTAATTAATCTAAGTTGCAAGAACTTGTTTCGCAATCGATGTAAAATAAATATGTTTAAACTAACTATTTGTTTCTTAAAACAGTGATTACTTTAAAGTCCCTATCCTGCCAACAGCAGCCATTTTTTTTACAGCATATGCGCACCGTTTCTGACCCTATTGACGAAAAAGTATGTATATATATATATATATATATATATATATATATATTCGGCTGCGGCAGGCCGATTTTTGAAATGACAATTATTCCGAATATTTCATAATTTAGTGTCCTTGTTAGACGCAATAGAGAACTTTCATAAAATAATAAACGTTGTATGTCGTCGCCTATCTGTAAAAATCCAACGCTGGAATTCAGTAGGTTTAAAGAGTACGTCATAATATAATGTCCGGAAAGCAAGAGGTCCGTGGTTCAATTCCGGGCTGCGGCACGCCGATTTTTGAAATGACAATTATTCCGAATATTATATATATATATATATAATGTGCCTATTCTGAGAATCCAAACCCTAGGGACAAAATATAAACGTCTTTAACCAGCCAGGCCAAACCCCAAAACTGGAGCATCCAATTAAGTGATATCAACTCATAATTTATTTTACGCATATTCATTTACGTGTATTTTAAGAACTAGTGAACAAACCTATTCTTTTAATCGGCATATATGCATTATTATTTGACCTGTAACTCTGGCTAGCGTTTTGATAAACGATTTTGTAGTGTAATTTTTCCGTTGTTTGGAGAGTTAGTTTCTCTTAACATCACCGTTTAAACCAATTACCAAATGATAGTCATATTCCGCTGAAGCATCTACATGTAATTGACAGAAATTCATATTCTTAAAATTAGCACCATCCCAGCGGGCACGTAATTATACAAATAAATGTGCAGAGAAATCATAAATCAACTATTCAGATGTGTATTTTAAAAATATACTTCAATTTTGCGAACAAACTTCGAAATACAAACTATTAATTACACATAAAAAATCGTGCAAACTGTAATTGATCGTGACCGTTATCCTTGTCGTCTTCTACTTATTACTATGTAAAATAGTATGAGAGAGGACCTTTGGAATCGGCCGAACATGATACATACGAAATATTGCTCGGTTTGATTGAGACTGTTCATGAACGGTAGTGAAATATGCTTGCTAACGTTCACGCCCCCTAGCTCCTGGTTGGCAGAGCTCAATATTCATAAAATCAATAGAACAGAATTTGAACCATCCCGAAGATGGCATGCATATGGCGGTGGGCATGCTGTTTAACTGTCATTATTCCATATCCAGCGGCGTATGGTCACAATATCTAACAAAATGCTATGCCCCGAAGAGCGAAATAAACAAAATGGAATTTAGTTGGGAGCAGCGTTTACGAAGCCTGCGCATCACATTTAACATTCAAAAGGCTATGTTACACTGATTAGTCTTCGAAAATTAAACTTAATATATAAATAAAAACAAAAATTAATCTATAAATATTCAAATATTGAAACCATAAATATATGACGTAATACCTATAAATTGTTAGTTGCATTTCGTGACGTTGTATTGCTGGAATTCAATGTTGGCAGTTACATAATGTGTCTGAAACAATCTACAATCAAATCCATAGACCGTCGATAATGTATGTAAAACCGCCCACACAGCCACCATGTTTATTGATTCATATTTCATTTATCCGTTGATAATGACAGCATTCTTTCTAACGATTTGTTCAGATTTCTGAATATATATCAAGTAAAATTATTACTATTTTATGTAATGTAGATATATGCAGAGTTGCATATTGTTCAGTATATGGGGTGAATGAGCGTTTACCACGATCGACACACACACACACCCACGCACACACCCACACACACATACACGTACGCACATACACATATACACCCACACACAAACACACGCTTATTACGGGGATAATAAAAGGGACACCAAAACGTAGCAGACGAAAAAAGGGAGAAAAATGGTTAGGCAAACACTTGAGTATAACATGCCAGTTGGATGAGGTGACTGTGAGAGTGCTCGCTTTGCATACGAACGATCGTTGGTTCGATTCCCAACCGGGTCACACCACATACTTCATTAAAACGGTACTGGTTGCTCCATTGCTTGACTTTCAACATAATGATATAGGGTAGTGTCAGCATAATGTGACTGGGTGGGATATCAGTTCAAGTATCTCCATGTCAAACCCGACTTTAGGTCTCACTACACAGTTAGCTCCCTTGAAAGCCACACTACACGGTTAGCTCCCTTGAAAGCCACGGTAGGATAAAACTTGCGCCATAAAAAGTAGTAGTTTGTTGTTCGCTTTTAAATATTTTTAATAATTGCTGACAGATATATGTATTGCTGTTGCAGGTGAGATGAACACAGTCTGAAATTGGATGTGCAGCTATTAGATGACACTGACACCAGAATATGACAGTTTTATGGGGGTTGAAGCAGTGTAGGAATTCTGGTACAAACTCTGGAGTAAAAGCCCAAAATAGTGCAAAGGATGCCACCACTCTAATTAAAAAAAATCAACCTGGTCAACGTTCCATATTTTGTACATTTTTGTGTGATCAAATGACTGTGTTTCATAAATAAGTGACTTTCAGCTTGGACAATTTCGGTTCGAAATGGCCCAGTAAACTTTATTCATATAGGCCAACATAGTACAAGTGTACTGTGTTGTGAGACCTTTAGTCCACCCCACCCCGCTCCCCAACACCACATACAAACAAACAAACATATACGCACTCCCGCACGCACGCACGCACACACACACACATACATAATACATACATATATTTCAGAATTTGGAATTATCATATTCTCAGTTAATTGGTGGTATATGTACTTTTAGGGATATCGGTCAATGACATCAACAAACAAATATTGCCTTCGTACCATTTATTTCCACGCTTAAGTAGTAACTTAAACACGCGTATCAATTAAGTAAACTGGTGAATAGTATAGTATCATGATATGCATATGAGCCAGATTAACGTCGCAGTACTTGTACAATGACCTTGAGTCAATGTATGATCATATTGGTTTGATAAATAACGACGGTGTCCGATACCTTGGTATGCTGTTATCAAGCTCGGGCAGATGTTCTAGACATGCCAGTGATACTATCCTGCTGTATGTCAATATATGTATCATATGAGTATGACGTAGTACATTGCTCTCGTATAAAACAAGAAACCCATTTGTAAGGACTTTATCTTACAGTCTATTGATATTTACAGTTAAAACGCATATCATATTGAATTTGCATTTAGAGGCATACACTATGGCAATATACGCCTTTTTGCTAGCTCTGCTAGCAGCGGCTGTTTCAGCGAAAGCAACCACAATGGACTGTGCGAAGACTTTCCCGGGTTCTGCACTGACGGCGCGATACAATGAAACAATCGGGCACGCCATCCATTCAATGACGGTTGAAGGATTACAACTGTTTAATCCCAAAGCTTCGGAAAAGAACTTTGTTCCCACAGTGAACCAGGATCTGTCCCAGGAGCAGTCAGTCCTCAGTCACGCTCCCAGTGATGCCGTCGGCAGTGATTTCTCGACGATGACCATGAACATTGTAGACAAGATATTATCGACGCTGGGCAACTCTAAGGACGGTTTGGGTAAGGAAATACAAATATATTTTATATTGTTTTTGTTGACACCAAAAACAATATAAAATATATTTGTATTGTATTGTATTGGTTTAATTTATTATTTTAAAACGTTATTAAAAAGATCCTTGAAAATCGATGAAATAAGTTAAAACATAGCCTCGGTTTTATCCAGTCTGTTTCTGAGTGTATATATATAGAGGATATTTGTTGTTTCGCAGTGAATTACAGATTTTATTTCATCGAGAAGTGTGAACACTTTATATTTTCACGAATTAGAAGCATGATCGAAATATTGAAGTTTGATCACTTCGATGTGAAATAAAATCTGTTATTCACGACAACACAACAAATTTTCATTTTATTTCATGCTTTATAATCAAAGTGTACTGCAGTATTCAGAAAAAAATAAATAAAAAATCGACGACGGCATTCGCTTAGTATGATAAAATTGCTGTTTTTAATTCCCCATAACTTCTAAACTACTAACCGATTTCAATAACCTACGACAAGAAAAATCCATAAAAGGCTCACATAATATGTAGCAGTTAAATAAAACCCGTATTAGCCAAAATAAAAAAAGGCAAGAAACTATCCTGCCAAAAGAGCCATAGTGGCAATCCTATTGTAACCACTGTTTTAAACTATTTGAAAAGAGAAATTAATTGAAGTTAAGACTTGATATTTGTCATTTTCCCAATAAAGCAATTCAATAAATAAACACAAGTGCTGAAACTTCAAAAGTATGAGCTTTATCCGTTTAAACAACATTGAATCAATATGTTTACTTTTGTAGGGGAAGCAACTAACCGTTAAATTGTCGTATGATCTAACATGGGTTGAAAACGGTCAACTGTCAAACTGTATAAGTTAAATTACTGCAAATTATTTTGTTCTCAATCTGCCATCTACAGCGCATTTCCTTGTAATGTAAACATGTTATTGTATTAATAGAGGATCTTACATGAGTGCTCATTCATTATTGAATTTATTAAACGAGTTGGCAAAATGATATAATGCAGAGCTCTTGCAGAGCATTATATCATTTTTGCTAACGAGTTTAATAAATTAAATAATGAATGAGAACTAATGTTAGATTCTACTTATCACATAACTTATAACGTCACATTACGTCAGAAAGCGTACATTAGAGTGACGTCCATGACATCATTAACGTTATGCTATACCACTAGTGGAATATCGAAAATATTGAATGGTGTTATATTACACTCCCACACCACATGTTATGTGATAAACTGTTATGCAGGTCCTCACTGGTCATCCACGGAAAGGATAGCTCATGTGTTTCACATGTGGGATTTGTGGTACACAATTCAGCAGTCGGCATGGAATGATGTGCAAAAGAATCCACCATCAGAAGAAATGTGCACATGCTTGGTTTCAGTAGAATTTAATGGAATTAAGGTATGTGTACTTTATTACAGACAACTATGTAGAGATTTTTCCTATACAATTTCCTTGTTTATATTGATTTTAAAATACAGATAATCACACACCAAATTATATAATGCCAAATGTGAAAAACTTGCTTTGCGGGGGCTTATGATAGCAATAAACACTCATTTGTACACAGGCAAAATGTGCTTGTGCGACATATGTGTTACTTTCTTATTATTTACATGTAACTTTCATATGTACATCATGTTATTTAGATGTGTATCAAATATGTAAAAGATACATATGTGGCACATATGTACCACATATAGTTTTTCATGTTAAAAAAAATACAACTGTGACAGTATAAAATGTGTACATGTGTATTTCATATGAAACTACTATTTATATAAACATAGCATTTAAATACATCTTGTAGAGTGTTATAGAAAATGGTTATACACACCGTTTAACTTTTTAATGTTATTTATAAAAACAAATATGTTTTACACATTTGTTACTTTCATGTGAAATACGTATGTGAATAATTATGTGGCACATATTTAAAACATTGATTTCATGTTTTTTCTGTGATATGAATTATCATAAGAAAATATCTATATACGGTATTATTTATAAGTAAATTATGCTGATATGACAAATGTTTTAAGCAGAATAACTACAAAATTTACTTTGTTTTCTCTCATTGTTTTATCAAATACGTCGGTTGTTTTCTAATGCTATATTCTCTTCCTTAGAATGCCGTTTCTTGGGTGGCAGACCACTACAAAACTGGCACGCCAATTACGCTCTTGAACCGCCCCATACCGAAACTTGTGGACGCTCAGTCATGGGGAGTGTGGAAGGACCGCCTTCTTCACTACTACTCGTCAGAGAGTCTTAATGACGCAGCCATGTACCTGTACTGTGTGTCGAAGGACTGGTAGAGTGTGGTCTTGCGGTGATTCATGTCAATGTAAATAATATTCTTGAATAAACATACTTTATAACTATTCCTTTTGATTGTTGACATTGTATGAAGGCGCATTACAACAAACTCATATTAAAATAACAGGTACAGGTCTTGTGTATAATAACCAAAACAATTTTATTTTAGATAGATTATTAAATCTAAATTGCGCAAAGTAAACATATTTTTTATCTACTTGTGATTTTTTTTAATATGACTTTATTTAGATCCATTTTTATTCATTGATTTACAAGAATAAAATAAACGTATGACGTTAATATATCTCAATCATAGGATGTGCCATTTGAAACCGGCAATTCGGTACCTTGTTCCCAAGCCACCAATTCACCCCCTTAATTAAAATTACACTGTATCGTTTATGACGTACTCTTTGTAAAAATAATCGTCATAATGGTGAAATTGTTTCCAGTGAGGTTTTTATTCCACGGCATTGACTTTGTTAGTCTTTTTCTGTTTACGTTTGAGCTTGTAGAAGAATGGAAGTTCCGAAAATGGCATTTGGTTTCGCAAATATTTTGGAGATTAAGTATTATTTCACATACATTTATTGTTTTCTGTATGACTTTTATTTGAAATGTAATTGATAGTGATGAACCGATTACTCGCTTGTAACCGATCATCAGTTACTTAGGCATCCGATTACGATGATCGATTATGAAAGTCTATAATCAATCATCGGTAAAATGTAGAAATGCACCTTAATAAATATTGAAAAATAGAAATAATATGATTCTGCATGAGACAACAGTTACAAATTACACTTGTGAAAACGAGCATATAAGCTATTTTGCTGAGTAAAACGAAATAACAATGGCATAAGAAACAAGACCGGAAAGAATGCATATCCTATACGTCAGAAATTATTCTATGTTCAAGGCCTGAAACTCAGATTAACATGCACATGTTATACTTCATTTGACTAACCGATTATAACTGATGATTGATCGGTTACTCACAACCGATTGTAACCGATGATCGATTGTCAATTTCAACCGATTGCCCATCACTAGTAATTGAGACGCAAACGGCAGTACTGGTCGAGGGCCACTTTCGTTTTTGTACACTTATTTACTTTTTGGTTGTTTCTTCCGTTTCCAATCGTCTGTGCTAAACGTCTGCCAATAAGTAACATAGCGTTAGTAATTTGCAGTGTAAACCAGTTGACGGAAACTGGGCTTGGACGGAAACTGGCCCCTAACAAGTACATATTATAATACGTTGTTGAAGACTGTTCGATCAAAAACAACGACGCAGTTGATAATGTTTTCCTTACGTATATAATGTGTCTTGTTTATACTGCACCTGGGGTCTTCCTCCACCAGCGGAAGCTGGAAAGTCGCCATATGACCTTAGCTGTTGGTGCGAATATAAAATCCAATTCAATCAATCAATCAATCATGTTTATACCGTCATAATTATCAACTTACCTACCATGATTAATCCATCAATATAACGTACTATGTATATATACTTTAGCACTGAATAACTTGTACATGAAAGCATGGTCCATTCTTAAACATTGTATACACACGTATATATTGTTCGGAATTTGATCCCCTTCTCAGTGATGCTTAATTTCTGTTGTATCCTATCCTCTCCACGCGACATTTACACGACTTAACCATTTATCGTTTTGGATATGATAGGATAAAGACACAGAGAACACATTACCAAATCGAACCCTACTGACCTCCAGAACCTATCTCTCTCACTTTCGCTTTCAGAAAGAGATAGCGGATGGAATAAGTCGGTGACCTTATCTATACTATACGCACTGTGTTTGCGTTATTATTATTATTATTATTATTATTATTCAATAGTATATCATTACTTATAGCACGTATATTTCACCCCCCCCCCACCCTCCCACCCCCACCAAACCATTCTCTCCCCTCTCCTCCCTCCACCCTCTGCTGTACCGTTCCACTCTTACCTCATTAGCCATGATTATGCTAAACCTTGATTGTACCATTGTACCCTTGCACCCGTCAATGGAAAAAAATGTAACTGCTATTTTTCCTCATGTTGTTACCATGCAAAATGTAGCCTGAGTGAAATAAAGTATATGTTGTTGTTGTTGTTGTTGTTGTTGTTGTTGTTGATAATGTAAAATCTATCACACCATCGCCAAAACTATTTAGGTACGTAGTATGGTCGTCTCTTTGTCGGTAAACGACAGCATTATCTTCGACTTTCTGTGGTATTTTCATATGAAATTGATTGCTAAATTTGCTTTCAATCCCAAATTATCTTATGACAGACCCAAAAAGAAATGAATGGCCGTTGATTTATCTTTTTCGTAAGGGTCAAGAAAACAGTTCTAAATGCATATTTAGTTTTTCGGGTTGGATTTCCTTGAGCCGTTCAACATCTATCTCTGAGCCAGTCACACATTTTTTTCAAGTCATATTGTGATTAGACCGAATCGTTCTTGTTTTTCATTATTTAACTTTCGTCCTCATCTTTAATTTTGACAGGGTAGCGAGCTTTCTGGCTGCCATTTTCAACCGTCGCAGTTGTCTTTGGATGCACGTGCCGAGTCAGTGCTACATCCGAGATGGCTGCCATTACCATATATAGTCGAAACCTTCAAAAATTTCTTCTCCAGAACCGCTGGACAGATTTCAACAGTTTCTCTTTTAAAGTGATCGCCAATGCCTAGACTATCAAGTTTGTTCAAATAAAGTCCCCGGGGTCAAAAATGGCCGTGCCCCTGGGGTCCAAAGTTTGTATATTGAGGTTTTGCATGTTTTTCATATAGACATATAGGAAAAAACTTTAAAAAATCTTCTTCTCTAAAACCACAAGGCACAGAGCTCTCATGTATTACATTTAGCATCAGTTTATGGTACTCTACTAAGTTTGTTCAAATGGTGACCCTGGGGTCAAATTTGTCCCCGCCCCGGGGGTCACAGTTTTATATAGGATACAACAGTATAAATGATTTATTGTTTCATCTTCTTCTCGGAAACTACAACAGCCAGAGGTTTGATATTTTGCATTTACTATAAGCTTATGGTCCTTTACCAAGTTTGTTCAAATGTGGGTCACATTTGGCCCCGCCCCAAGGATCACATGTTTTACATAGACATGTATAGGGGAAAACTTAAAAAATCTTCTTCTCTGAAACTGCCAGAGCCAGAGGTTTAATATTTTGCATTTGCTATAAGCTTGTGGTCCTCTACCAAGTTTGTTCAAATGGTGACCAATTGGTCACATTTGGCCCCACCCCGGGGGTCACAGTTTTACATAGGCTTGTATAGGGGAAAAAAATCTTCTTCTATGGAACCACATGGCACAGAGCTCTCATGTATTACATGTAGCATCAGCTTATGGTCCTCTATTAAGTTTGTTCAAATGGTGACCCTGGGGTCAAATTTTTCCCCGCCCCGAGGGTCACAGTTTTACATAGACTTATATAGGATTTTTTTTTAAAAATCTTATTCTCGGAAACTACAAGAGCCAGAGGTTTGATATTTTACATTTATTATAAGCTTATGGTCCTTTACCAAGTTTGTTCAAATGGTGACCCTGGGGTCACATTTGGCCCCGCCCCAAGGGTCACATGTTTTACATAGACATGTATAGGTCAAATTTTTCCCCGCCCCGAGGGTCACAGTTTTACATAGACTTAGATAGGATTTTTTTTTTAAAAATCTTATTCTCGGAAACTACAAGAGCCAGAGGTTTGATATTTTACATTTATTATAAGCTTATTGTCCTTTACCAATTTTGTTCAATTGGTGACCCTGGTGTCACATCTGGCCCCGCCCCGGGTGTCATAGTTTTACATAAATGCTTGTACATATAGGGAAAAACGTTTGGCCCCACCCTGGGAAAAATCTTCTTCTCTGGAACCACATGGCACAGAGCTCTCCTGTATTAGTTTGCATCTGATCTTAGCCAAACTTTAGCAGATTTTATGGCTTTCTTCTTTTTTTTTCACTTATTTTTTTTTCACTTATTTTTTTCTTTGTTTCAATTTTTTTTTTCATTGATTTTTTTTTTTATTTTTAATTTTTTTTTTTTTTTAATTTTTTTTTGAATTATAATTTTTTTTTTTTTTTTTTTTTTTTTTTTTTTTTTTCATTATTATTTTTTTTTTTGAATTTTCTTTTCTTTCTTTTCTTATTTTTAATATTTTTAATATTTTTTTATTTTATTTTTTATTTTTTTTTTTTTTTTTTTTTTTTAGCTCTATGTTGGACCAGTCGGACCAGTAACAGGAGTTATGGCTCTTGATTTAGTTAAAAATGCTATACTTTGCCTCGTTTATAGGATAGGGCCTTTATTTTTCATCTGATCTTTACCAAGCTTTACCAGATTCTTTAGTTATGGCCCTTGATTTAGTCAAAAAGGTGTTTTTTGCCCGAAACTTCCAATAAAACATAAATGGCAGTCATTCGCTTCATTGATGTTATAAGAGCCATGTTAGCCAGTAGAGCGTCCACAGGCCCTCTTGGGCCTCTTGTTTTGTTGTTGATAGAAAAATGCAGATATTATTTGATTTCAGTATCATATGCAACATTTCACCAAGTACGATCAGGTCTTCTAAGTGATGTAGACTGAAAGTTATACATTTGTGAATTGTTCTTGAACTGTTGTATTGTTTTGAAATTTCACTGAGATTTCACTGATATTAAAATTGACCAATTCTGCTGTAGTTTCAACAAGATTTCACTGAAAATCACTTTATTTTTGCCCAATTCTTTCAGTGAAATTTCACTACAATTTCAGTAAAATTCCAGTGACATTTCACCGAGATTTCACTGTTATTTTGCCAAATTCTTTCAGTAAATTTCACTGTTGTTTAGCTGAAATTTCAGTGTACATTTTCACTGGGGCAACACTTAACAAAACGGAACTGACCACTAAAATTGCTTCTGTGCAAAAGTTACAACTGCAGGGTCACCATTTGAAAAAGTAGATGGTGCAATATTAGTGCTATTTATCGTGTTGTATTAGATCAGAAAACCTTGGGTTTTTGCTTAGTTATTATACCCTGGTCGAACATGGTTTATAACCCTGGTCGACCATGGTTTATAACCATGGTGACCTTTCTTAACCATGGTTTAACCTTGGTCAACCATGGTTTGACCTTGGTCGACCATGGTTTGATCTTGGTCGACCATGGTTTGACACCTTGGTCAACCATGGTTACATTAACACCATGGTTGACCATGGTAGTTCCATTTAACAAAAATAGCAAACCATGTTTAAACCAAGGTATACATACCATGGTTAACCATGGCTGACCATGGTTAAAGTATGGTTGACCGAGGTCCATTTCGCAGGGGGATACTCATGTTTCAATACAATCGCTGAAAAGTGTTCTTTGAGAAAAATATTGTTTAAGATTTGGAAAATATTTACCAACAGCGGACATTTTGTAAAAAGGGATTGTTTAAAGGAGCATCCTTGTGTATTAAAATTGATCAAGCGATTTATGCGGGAAATTGTTCAAGCAAAGGTTAACGGACGGCCGTACAACGACCGACGAAAAGCGTTCATAAAAGCTTGCCAACAGACAACCAACGCCTTTCATCCCCATAGTTCATCGCTATCGTTCCTGAATCCCGACTTCAAATCCCTCTTTGTATTTCGTAGACTTATGACCCTTTTTCTTTGTTTTTCGTTACTTTTTGTAGTTCAATTTTCACTGAAAAGTTGACCCAGTACGTATTTCGGAATCACAGCAATTGCGCTCAGTGGAAGCGCTTAAGTCACATTGTACACATTTGATGTCAAATGACGCGGTGAAAAACTCAGATTAAGCAATTGCAAAAGTGTGCACAAACAGAGACCTAGAAGTACAAGTTCACCAACATTCTAGCAAAAACTAAAATATTCCAAACGATATGACTGAATACAAACTCATAAAGAAACACACTCCCTCTTTTTGTCAAAATTACCTGCCCATTGCCTACCTCTACAGTCCATCATTTTATGCCGGGATTGAAAATTTCTCCGTAAGTTCCACGCTCTGATTTATGGCCTACAGTTACTAATACATTGCATTATGATAACACAAGTAGATGTAAAAGTCTAACAGGAAAGTAGCAATCAAGGACCACAGTCAACCAAAAACACACACAGAAACAATAATTACAAAGATAAATAAAAAGCGAGAAATCAAAACATAAAAGGGTTGACAATGGGGCTACCGCCTTCGAACGGTCAGTGGCAAAAACGCCGTTGTGGGGTTTAGGTGCACCAAACGTCACTCTTACCCTGTTCTCATCTCAATAAAACGGGACAGTGTAAATAAAGATATCCCCGCCAGGTTATATTCTCTAACAAACAAGGCAGCATTTATAGACAACTTACGTATAACACATCAATGAACATGTATATATGAATACAGAAAAGCCAAGAAAACCACAAAGCAAGTACTCACTGATTTGGCAGAAGCCAGAGCAACAAGAAAACAAATCGTTAACGGTACGACAAGACACGATTTAAAATACGTATCAAACGCTACCGTCCTTTGAGAGTTTAGGTAGACGTCATCAACGGCTCCACACTCTGTACGGCCATCAAATTGAAAGCATAGTTGCGAATTGTAAATGGGTCAACCACTAAACATGCAGTTCGTCGCAAAATGATAGGGTCATGATCTCTTATGATAAACGTTTTAACAAGTTTAATAAAGATTGTATGCAAGTGACGGTGACCAAGGATCTGACGAAGTTTGTATCACAAAGGGTCATAAATGACCATGCAACTCTCGTAAGCAAAGAAAAGAAGATTACACAAAACAAAACTAGTTTTTCCACATAAATTGCTTTTTTTAAATCATAAATAGTAATTATAATAATAGTATAAAGCAAATTGCTTTTGAATATTACTAACTTTTGATAATATTTCACCTACAATATATTCAAACCTATGGTAAAATAAGAAGAAAAGTTGAAACTCAAATATGTATTTAAACATATGCAAGCAGGTTTACTGTCAAAATGATACTGATTAATAAATCGAAATGATAATTGTAATGTTTGATAAAAACACTTCAAGATTGCCGTGTGTACCTTTAACATACACCACTCGATCTTCACGATTTACTGACACGTGTTTTGCTACAGGATACCAAATTTATTTAAGAAAAGGTAACGTGCGAGGTAATAACTATATGCATATTAATTATGATAATAAGTTCGTTTTTGGCACAGTTCATTGTCGCGTAGTGCAGCTATTATTTGTTATGTTAACTAATCGTTATGTTTCCGTTACGGTAAGCTGTCCAAGACAAAAACGTAAAATGTCTAACTACGGCAAATTAATTATGCTCGTAACATCTCTATAGTAACTACTACATGAGTTATAACCTCAGGCCGTATATTTTGGTCGTTTTATGTTCACCGGTCCCATTTATAATGGGCTGTCCCTTGTACATGTATGTATCATGCGGCAACGTCTCTAAAACATCAAACCCATGAGTCATATAAATCCTCTGAGAGAAATTTGATGTCGCTTCGCCGTGGATGGCTTGAAATCCTAATTCGCGTATAAATGCGATACTTGCGCCCATTAATTTAGTCCCGAGCCCCAAACGCCTGTATTTCTTGTTCACTCCCAATGTAGAGAAATTTATAGCTTCGTCCACGCCATATTTGTCGAAAAACGCCACCTCTGCGTCCTTATGAGTTAAGAAAGTGAAAAGATCTCTCATATTTTCATATTCCACACCAGAATGGTCTGTTACGTCACTTCTTTTCATAACGCTGTTGGTTCGAATACCCATTACCTCGTTATTTTCGTTAGATACCATCATAATTGAAATGTTTTCGCTCAAGACGCTCCTCATGAACTTCTCGAAACTTGGATGCCATACAATGCCGAATGCTCGACAGAGCGGTTCGTCCGGCATGAAATGGTTACACATGATGTCGCAAGCGTCAGCGAAGCGGTCTTCTGTTACAAGTTCGAGCCTTCCACCTTCCACTGTGAAGTCATCTTTAACTGTATTAAAGGCCTGTAAAGTAAATATTCAAAAGCAATTAAGCACTAATTCCTACTTTTAAAGCGTACTGTTCATATATATTTGTATGTATATGTTATGCGCAAAATGAGAATATGGACAATTCCGGCATTACTCTGCGCAAAGTAAGAATTTTTAAAATACCCGGCATTATCGGATTTCTCAAAATGAGCGGTTCAGTTCCGGAATCGTCCGTGCGCAGAGTAGGAATTTGGACACAGTATATAGGAACATTTTGGTTATATTTGTTAATTATAATACTGACGGCAAAGGCCTTCATTAATGCTGGAAGAATTTGTGGTTCTCGATTAACCGTTTGGTTCAAGCAGGTGACCAAACTTAGGCTTTAAACGCTGCAATCTCTTAACATTAAACACACTACTGAAATGGCTTGACTTTTTCAAGCGAAACTTCAACATTCATATATACTTTGATTAAAAGGTTTACTACATGAAGAGTTGTCCTTTCTGTAATTAGGTGTAGCCCCTTTTTGTACAAAACACGTTGAGATATATCTGGAATATTACGTGGAATTAGGTGTATATTATAGTGTAGTATAAACAATTTTTTGATTATGCGTTTCTTTTTCCTTTCAGTATATATACTGAGTGAAAAAAGGTTAGAAAGTTTTTGTTGCACCCTGGAAATAATAAATTTTTGGTTGTAAAATCCAGAAACTACTGCCATAGACACAATATTTTATTAAGCACACATCAATAACAGTCGAACATCTTAATGACGTAACGAATAAATGAACGCAGTGGTCAAGCCCGTAAAGTCCCAAAATGTCAGTATATCTTGTATACAGTATTATTTCATCTAAAAAACTTGCTAATTTTTTTTTCCCTCAGTATATGAAATGTACGGTGTCAGATATGTTTGAAAATGTTGACGTACAAATATCGGCCTCGCCACAGGTATGCAATGCTTAACTTGACGAATCAAGAATCTGGGACGGTTAAGGTTAGCAGGTTAGACCTGTAAACGAGAGGCTCGTGGTTCACCTTACGTAGTCCGAGTATTAATTTTCATACCCCATCCAACCCCTTCTCCAAGACGCTTAAAATGTTTTCATATTGTAAAATTAAAACATTTAATGAGTAAAATTTTAAATAGGTTACCGTATTTGTTCAGTAAAAAACGTTTTTAAACGTGTTTTATTGTCGAAGTATCCGTTACAAAATCCTGCTAATATAAGCTTTCCCATCGCTTATTGGAATTAAAACGGGACCACGTAAAATCTATTCTCGGCTGTGGCGAGGCCGTAATTTATATTGCTCAAAATTACTCCTTTACAGCATATGTAGAATAGCACTTTTCACTTAATCGGAAAACCATCCCTGTTGGCTAAATGTGACATTTTTTTCTTTTATCGGCCATGTTTTGATATTATTTAAAATAGCATACAAAAATGTATTTGATCGGACAAAATTTCCACAATTTCAAGAGCCTTGTTCACGTGTTATATCATAGAGAAAAGATGCTTCATCAATTCTTTTAAAAGACCTGTATTTAATTGTTTTATGATGGCTGAGACTACTTTTAATATATGACGTGGTCCTCGTAAAACATATAGGATAGTGATCACTTGTACCAGAAGTGAATATTTTCTTTTCAATTTTTCAACGGATTGTTTTTTCTATTTTTGTAGCTTTTTTACGTTTTTATTTTGTGTTTATGGTTATTGCATGTTTCAAAGAAATCAAGAGGTGGATGTGACTTGAAGCGATTTACTGATAGGTTTTTGATCAGCCGTGGCTATTTTTAATGAAACCTGAGAAAGGTTATATGTATATGTAGTTGCACTTTACCCTTGTTGCTTTTTACCCATACAGCAAAAAGATGTCATCCATTCCGAATTGCAATTGGTTTTGTAAACGTTCCGTCCTAACCAATCCAGGGAAAATATATAATAGTATAAAATAATTTTTAAAATCGATTTTTTCATTAAAATCGATTTTTTCTTTAAAAAAAAATATTTTTATAAAAAAATAGTAACAGTTATAAAACGATAACCCTATATGTCATATCATGAAAGACATATACCGGTAAAGACTATGTAACCGTTAAATTGTTTTATCATACAGATATGCACTTTTCTGCCTAATAAAGGGGTGACCTAATAAATTTTGTTTTAATAGCCACCGACCAATAGAGCAAATCAATGCGGAATCCCTCGGCTTTATTGTTCGTAACGGTATCTGACGTCATGCACGTAACGTTGCCTGACGTCATAAAACAAACCAAAAACGACAAGCGTAACATTCTGAGAAATAGGTAATAATAGTAATTCATACAAAACATGTGAGAAATCTACTTCTACTTCTACCACATAACTGGCCACATTCAACAAGTTGAAGTTATTGCCAGTAGAGGAACGCTTTACATCGTAAGACAAAGAGAAGAGTTTGAAATAAAAGGTGAAAATATGTACAGTGATAAGTTAAAAAAAGAATAAAGCACTTAAGGAGGTTTAAATAAAGAGTGTTGACAATTGAGTCTTGAAGAACTCAATAGATCCAGCATTCACTATATCTAGTGGCAGGCTGTTCCAGTCTCGAATAGTATGAGGGAAGAATGACCACTTACGGTAATCGGAACAGGACGTTGGTATTAAAGTTTATTATTGTTTGGGGCGCTTGTTTCAGCCAAAGGGTTTTCCGCAGAAGCTTGAGCAATTTAAATAATACGTACATCGATCGTATATCAGTAGAACTGGTATTTTTAGTGGTAAATAAAAATACCTTAGTTTTGAAAATCGGTTTAGAAATAAATACTTAAAGCCCAAATATTTTTTTGATGGGGCTTTTCCCATGTAAATTCCTTGTTGGTGGGACAGCAAAAAATTAAGAAATTTCATATAACTTTAGTTAGCCTTCATATTTTGCTGTAAAAATTTTAGGTTGTATTAATTTACGAATATCAAACAATTTAAAAACATTTTTGGAAAAAAACTTTTAAATAAAAATATTTTCAAAATTTTCATGCTGCAGATTTTTGCATTAAAAATGCCACATCAAAAAATTGCTTTCGGGCAAGATTTTTTGTTTCTCAACCTTTTTTGAAAAGTAAAGCATTTTTTTTACCACTAAAAATGTCTGTTTCACTGATATACAGCTTATTTAGGTACGAGGTGTATTTTGTTTGAAAAGTCCAAGAAACCTTTGGCTGGAACAAGCGCCCCAAACAATAGGCTCGGCACGAAAAGGAAGAATGGCTCGGCAGTGCCTCGCCATTATTCGTTTTCTAAGCCTCGCCTAATAAACTTGATAGTAAAAGGTATTGACATAATATTCTCTATTTATCGTTTAAATGCCATAATAATCTCCTTTTAATACAAAAGATTTACGAAAATAGATTACCTTTCTTTATGAACAAAATAATATTTTCATAAGATATACTACATATAGGTCATACAAAAATATTAAGTTTATAAATCCAAAATTAAATGATGGATCAATTGATAACACTCCGTTCTCTTTTCTAGACGAAAACTATTTTGTATATAGTATATTAGTCTAATTAAAGCAGGGTTCCAATGATCAGTACATGGAAAATGCTTATTAGTAAATGCAGACAATTCTCAAGTTTTTGCGTCTGTGTGATCAAGATCGATTCAGGACGTTTCGGCACCAAACCATTTCGACACCTAGACGAATCGGCACCTAGACGTTTCGGCATCAAACCATTTTGGAATCTATTTGACGTTTTTGGCACCCATTTATATTTGAGCATTATAATGAAGTAAAGAAATTAAATATTCTCTATAAGATCACATGTAATTCATTTAAAATGCAAAGTTGATTGCCTTAACGGCAACTCCAATACGGTTTTTAGCCTGAATACAACTAAACATAAACATCAATAGGGCCCATATGATAATCACTTGTAAAATTTAAGTAAATATGGCTTGTATACTGTATTGTAGCATGGTCACTGAAATTCCCTTTGTAATAGCTCAGGTGTAAATCGTTTAATTGAATATACTTGAATATGTTCCCTTTGACATGTATAATAATGTATACCTAAGACCAAATGAAAACGTAACTGTATTCATACAGTATCTTTTAATTCTTCACTTTACCTTCCTGTCGTCTCCATATCGAGTTATTATTAGTTATGGCGTACTACTTATTACTTATTTCTTTTACTTATTTCTTATTATCTATTTGTTAAGGTCTGATTAATGACTATAGGTTTATTTAGCATACAGACCAGTCTATCTTATACTTTTAAAGCTGTAATTCACTTAGTATGTTTTATATTATTCACGGCTGTTGGCGCATTCTAAGTGAATTACAGTTTTATATTCTTCACGGCTGTTGGCGCATTCTAAGTGAATTACAGTTTTATATTCTTCACGGCTGTTGGCGCATTCTAAGTGAATTACAGTTTTATATACTTCACGGCTGTTGGCGCATTCTAAGTGAATTACAGTTTTATATTCTTCACGGCTGTTGGCGCATTCTAAGTGAATTACAGTGATTTGGTCAGTATGGTAAATAAACATATAGTAAATAACTTATCGAGATATCCGCCATGTTTTCATTAACCCGCCCTTAACAAATAGGTAATAAGAAATAAGTAATAAGAAATAAGTAATAACAAATAAGTCATAACCGGTAAGTCATTACTGGTAAGTCCTACCAGGGCTTCCGTACAATTATGTTTAATTAAATTTATTATTTATTTTGGATTATTTAGAATAGCTTTCAATCGTACGTTTTTTTTTCTGTGATGTGACGGAGGAATCAGTAAACATGGTAAAGTGTAACATTTACATACATTTGTTTGAGGAGTGCATACAAGTGTAGGATCATGACCTTCGGACACATTCAAGTGGCATTAAGGTCGTCGCCTAAACAGACGTGCCTTTTAATCTGTATCTAATCTGCATCTGTGCAGCAGGGTTAAGAAAAGCAAGCTTGTGGGTTTTGCTCGCATGTCAGATGGGAAAACATTAAACAGTTATCTATGGAATAGTGGTCTATGACCATATATGGTCACACAATAGGCGTGTCTGAAATTATACTGATATTAACAAATCCAATGAACATTAAAATGTTTGTTACATCAATTTCTAATGACCTTAAGTTCTTTGTTAGTAGTAAACGATGGCATTGTATGCAGAAATATACATTACCTGTGTATAATAACAGTGAACTATAATGTCAGACATGTAGATGCAGTTTTTATGATTAAACAAAATTACCTTTACTATTGTTTCCCTTGTAAGATTATCCGAAGCAGGCGTTGACAGTGTGGTAGCCATTTTAGTAGAGTTTTAGCCAGTTATCTTTTTATAGTCCACATGAAGAGTATAAATGTAACCTAATTTAAAACCAGATTAGTACGTCTCCGTTATCATGTATATACATGTATAACGTATAATCAGATATTGCTGTTTAAAGGGACACTCAGCAATCTTCAGTATTTCAAAAACTCTCGTCGACCCGTTAATTTTCTATATAATTTGAATAGTTATAAATCGTTTTGATTAATTATTTGATTTCTTCAAAAAAATTGCTTTTGCATATTACTATCTGTTGATTAATTGCATCAATAATATAAAACATAGATTAGAATAATGAGAAAAGTTGAAAACTCCACAATGTATTACCTTTAATATAGTTTGATTCTAACAAGCTTTACGTTTAAATGATACCAGATTAAATCGAGATGTAATCTGAAATGGTAGATAAATACTTCAAGGATTTCTGTGTGTACCTTTAGGACGAAATAGCGACCATGTTTTATCACACTAAGATGGTGTGGATTGCACTTATTTCTTCAATCAATTAATACTCTGAAAAATAAACTTTTAAAAATAAACCTGAGATGCCTTTAAAATGCAATGTGATCGCGACTAGATTCCTTTAAACCCTTTCTTAAACTAAAATGTTCTATTGTTCACGAGCTTCTACTGAAACAAACATTTCGAACATGTCTGATAAAAATGAAAATAATGAATAACAATACAGAAACGTTAACAAGCTAAACCATACCTCTGTTCATTCAATCAAGATCTGTATGAATTTATTTATTGCAAATACTTTGCTTTGATGAATGTTTAGCTACTTCATTTTTCATCTGATCTTTACCAAACTTAGTGTTTATATCAATGAAATCATGTTCACTTTTAATAACCTGTCATGTCTGAGCAGAAAGAGCAGCGTTGTGGATTGTCTTAACGATGTGATTTTGCGGTGATTTATGTCATTATGTTTGTTAATAATATTCTTAAAAATAAACATACTTTATTTATCGAAAACAACTCTGCTTCTCGAATTTTCGGTCCCCGGACCTTCTTCAGGAAAACGAATTTATTTACAGCCTACATTTTTTTGCTTCACTCTTACCATATGATGTACATACAATAATGATGACACGTTACCATGCGCGACGTCGTATTAACGACGTCAACAACGTCAAATCATGCATGACGTTGCGGCGCCAATATATAGGTTGCAGAAAACTAAATACTTTCCCATAGACCTCCTGTGGCACATGTCAGCTAATATCTCAAGAATTATTAACCAGATTTTCTTTGAATTACCTTATTTCATAGATATTTCCATAACAAAGCCTTTAAACGTGTGAAAAAGACAACTTTTTCAGCTCAACCTCTCTGCACATGCCTGTGTTTACAAACACTATTGAATCCACACTGAATATTGACATGCAATTTCAATGGATGTTAACTTTTCAAAATCATGAAAAAATATTTTTTTTATTTAATTTAATGATCCTAGCTGATGGGGATTATTTTACCTATAGCTTATCCTTCCTGAAAATGCATATTGAATATTTCAAAGTTATATCTGCTGACCTCTGTGAGACTGAATCGTACACAACAAAAGACGGGGCTTAAGCAAGGCTATATTTAGCTGTACGCAGCCTATATTCACAGAAGTCAGCAGATATAACTTTGAATTATTCAATATGCATTTTCAGGAAGGATACACTTTATGTAAAATAATCCCCATCAGCTAGGATCATTAAATTAAATAAAAAATATATTTTTCATGTTTTTGTGATGGAAATATCTATATATATATGAAATAAGGTAATTTAAAGAAAATCTGGTGTATAATTCTTGAGATATTAGCCGACAGGTGTCACATGAGGTCTATGGAAAAGTGTTTAGTCTTCTGCAACCTAATTCCAGTCATTTTAACATATTAATGACGTAACCAACGTCAAATCAATGATGTCATCAACGTCAAATCATACATGAACTTATGACGTTTAATTGATAATCTGGTTTGTCCATTAAGAGGTCCGAGTATAAAATTGCATACCCCATCCAACCCCTTTTCCAAAAAGCGAAAACGGGTTTGGCTAGGATATGAAATAAAACCTTAATTTCGACTTAAAAAGTTTGCATATTGTAAAATTAAAATAGGTAATTTTAAACAGGTTATCGCATTTTTCAGTAAAAAAAATGTTTTTAAACATGTTTTATTGTCGAAATATACTTTATAAAATCTTGCTAATGGAATTAAAGCGAGACCATGTAATGCTTTGAGAAGGTAGCACATCTCGTAGATACTCTACAAATCGTTATTGTACATCCTTCAAAGTTGGACGCAACAATATATGGTAATATTGTCATTATTTTCTTCAATAGTATGTTTGCGCATTATAACGAGCACATATTTAAACAACATCTACGTCTCATTACGTGGTCCCGCCTTAGTTCCATTAGGCGATGGGAAAGCTTATATAGCAGGATTTTATAAAAGACATTTCGAAAATAAAACATTTTTAAAACACTTTTTACTGAAAAAATGTGATAACCTGTTTAAACTTACAGTATGCAAACGTTTTAAGTCGAAATTAACGTTTTATTTCATACCCCACCGACCCCATTTTGGCTTCTTGAGGAAGGGTTTAGATGGGGTATGAAAGTTAATACTCGCACCACGTAATGTTGTGCGGAAAAGAATAACGGACACCACAAAGAAACTGGTACGATATGTTCCATCTATATTCATACCGTTTGTTCTTTCAGCATCTCAAGGCCGTAATCTTTCATATAGAGTTCATTCCTATTTTTGTACAGAGGGGCGTCATTTTTGTAAACATTTTATATTCTGGTATACATAGCGTTCTTGACTCAGAGGCGGATCCAGGATTTCATGTTAGTGGGGACGTACGTTTTTCAAAAATGGGTTAAGCAAAAAATAACAACATTGTGCCATTATTTTGCCATTATTTAGGGAGGGGGAGGGTGGGTGGGCGTAGGCCATTTAATGGCAGGTGTAAACATACTTGGCCAGGTTTTAGTATGCTTGTTCTTTGTTCTTGCAAACAGGAGTGTTTAAGGATTAGACACTTTTTACCAACGGCAGACATTTTGGATGCCGCTTTGACCTAATTTGAACAACTGAATAGGTATTTATCTAAGGACAATCCTTGAATAGTTAAAATTGGCCAATGTGGATAATTTATTTAAGCAGATGTTAACGGACGGGCTGACAACGACGGACGAAAAGCGGTCGCTCTATCTCATACTGAGCTTTTGATTCAGGAGAGAAAAAATGAGAAATATCGCCAAAATATTTACATGAGTAGTAGTTTAATAGATTCACCTATATCTTTCTTTAATCCCGATGCCATTCCCCCATCATATTAACGCTCGATATCTCTGCCTTCCTCGCCCATCACATTCCTCCTCGCTTCTGGATTACACTTTTGTGTGGGTTTAACGATAACTGAACAGTATGTCTAACTACAATACAGTATGACTACGCAAGCATTCAGGTCGGAGTTAAGAAACTTACACTCTGCACATATTTACAGTATGGTGATGATTATTTTGTCACATTTACTTTAAAACAAACAAATCGTTTTGAAGTTATAGTTTGGACACAAAACAGAATCTAACCTATTTCTTTAAGGAATACAATGAGAGGATAACAAAATGCAATGGGGTTTCACGTCCCGTTTAAACATCATTTAGGGTTATATTGAACAGCAACATCAAAGATTGACAAGCAAGGTTTTACGCAAGCGTAAAATAGCTGTCGAGAGAAATAGCATTATATCTGGGATGGAACTACTGGGAAGAAAGTTTGACACAATAACCGATCAAGTTACGGTGTTTTTAAACAATATTGAAAAAAATAACCTTGTCAGGAAGACGTAAACACACTACGACCGTCTTTTCTTACCATAAACTTTCTTCCCAATATCTAACTAGGTTTATGAAAATACTCCATGCTGATTGGCTATTGAGGAGTTTTCAGAAAAGCTATCTAACATGGTTTCTTAAAATGCTCAATGTTGATTGGTTACTGGAGTGGTCTGAAAAAGCTATATAAACCTCTGACGTCATGTACGTCAACCGTTAATGCGTCATTTTAAACGCCAAAAACATGTTAACCGTTGAGACGTCATTTTAAACGTGAGATGCAAACCAACAACGCAATGAAATGCGTTATTTTATTCGACGCTACGTTCCAACCACAAATGTAAATAGGATGAAGCTGTATATTCGTCTCATTTGATGTTGAGAGATAGGCATAACATGTAAGTTGTGAGAATGTGTTTGTATTTCTTGCAATCTCTCGACAAAATATGTTTCATGATACATAAAACTCTATGTTAGATAAGAAATAAAATATTTCCACTGGTTTATATTGTGCGAGATCAAAACCTGGTGTTTGGGACTTGAAACATCGAAATCGCGGCGCTTGGTATCGATGAACTCAAGTCCCGCCCACCAGGTATTGAACTGGGACAATATAACCCGCTGGAAATATTTTATTCCTTAAATAAAAACCTCTGACGTCACGTCCTTCAACCCTTAGAACGTCATTTTAAACGGTTTTCAACATCGGAAAACATTCAAAACAACGATTACTTTAGCTTCAGACAACTTTAAGTTCAAACAAGAAATTGAACTTGGTCGAAACACGACAAAGCTGTATATTTCTTCGTTTGGTGCTGAGAGATGGACGTACAATGTAAGTTATGAGAATGTGTTTATAATATGTTCACTCTGTCGAATATGTGTGAATAAAACACATAAAAATCCATGCCAGATAAAAAATAAAATATTTCCAGCGGATTTTTATTGTGCGAGATCAAAACCTGGTGTTGGGACCTGAAACACACCGAAACTACGGGCCTACAACCCTTAGTATCGATGGTCTTCAAGTCCCGCCCATTAGGTTTGATCTGGGACAATATAAACCCGCTGGAAATATGTTATTTCTTAATTTTACCATCAGTTCTTACAACCAAACATTTTGAATCAAGGTGGGCGACCTCTGGTCAAATCGTTGACATGCGTTACGTATTGATTCACCTTTGTAGCACGACGTGCTAGAAGAACACATCAGCACAGAAAAACAAGTGTTCACGTGTAAGGGATGCGTGTGCGTTAGCGTGTACAACACAGAAAACTTTTCACTGCTACCATGTGTAATTATAAGATTGCGTTTTCAAAATGAAAACTCATAGAAACTGTTTATGCTACCTTGCCAGCAAATAAGAAAGGTCCTTCAGTTTTTCATAAGGCACGCGTACACGGGAGAAGCTCTGTAGCTCTGTGGGCCTGACACGAAACTCAGTTGCATAAGAAAATGTACACTTTGAAAATTTTACTTTACACCCTATCCTCTTTATCAAGCGACAATCCCTTAATGAATCGACCTTCGACCTATTAAAAAAAACAAATGACAACATGATATTGGCAATGGAATGATAAAAACGTTGGTACCAAACATGGCATACTCATTTTGGAATTTGTCAATTTAATTCTAAATCTAATCAAAACTCAGTGTTCACTTTCTTTTGCGACTGAGTGTAGTAATCCGAAAAATAAATGCTCACTACCATTGTTATACATACAAGTGTATTCTCCCGAGCAGTTTGCAGCCAATACCGGTTTTGTCTAAGACCTAATAAAGCTAACGGTAATGTGCTTGTTAATTGTCCGACTCTTCTGCAATACCCCCATCACATTTTCTTTAGTTTTGGGTATTGATGGTGGACTCACGTTGAATCCGAAAATATGAATGGACAACTTTCTAGAATGTTCGTGCGAATTAAGAAAAATATTGAGTCCATCACAAGAATTTTCCAGATGATAAATATTTGAAAAGTGAACCATGTTTGATATTTGATGTCCTTTTTTTCGCTCAAATATAAAATATAAACTATATTTCAGAAAAGCCATGACATGTTATGTATGTACGACTCTGGAGACTAGGTTTATACCGTCAGGGATGATACCGTTTAAGAAAACTGTCCATTTAATAAAAATTAAATACTGATAAAGGAGATATTTTGAAAGCAATAAAAGCAACCAAGAGAGAAAAGTAGTAGACTCGGTTTTATTGAGTCTGTTCATGAGAGGTAATAATAGAAGCAACAGCTCTCACGCCAACTAGAACCTGGTTAAGCGGTATTCTACTTCAAAGCCACCTATACTGGGATGGTTGATCCCAAAGAACCAGTAAAAATAACACTACGTACTGATTTACAGCCACCATACTGCACTAAAGGAACGCTAGTTTGAATGTTAATAAATACTGATAAGGGAGATCAGTCAAATAAATAACAAAAAACCAAGAAATCAGGAATTGTCTTGTTATTCAAAAAAGCATGTTGTGATCATCTTTAAGCGTGGCGCAGTCGGTAGCGCGGCGGTTTTGTAACCGGAGGCCCCGGGTTCAATCCACCGGGGTGCCACTGAGTTTCGTCGGTGTGTTCTTGGGCAAGACACTTTCCCTTAGCCTCGTCCGTCGGATGTGGACGTAAACCAGGCGGTCCCGTGTATCGATCTATCCACCGAGCACTTTAAAGAACCATAGGAATCTATTCGACAATAAGAGAAGGGCGCGGTTCCCGGATTCCTATGTACCTTTCCCCTCTCTCTGGGGCGGCTCTAAATAACCTTAACTGTGTTGATGAGCCCTTAAACATTCAATTCAATTCAATTTTTTAACCGCTTATTCAAAAAATCAGGAATTGTCTTGTTATTCAACAGAACATGTTGTTATCATCTTTAACCTCTAAAGGGCTATGACAGCGGAAGCAGCATAACAAGAAAATCGATGCGAATGTTTTTTTCAAATGCAAATGTAGAAAACTTAACGAAGAACAGAAACATATTTGTGAAGGAAAACTAACCGAATATGAGTGTGCTCAAGCTCTTAAGGCAATGAAAAATTATAAAAGTTCAGGATCTGATGGAATTACAACCAAATTCTATAAAATATTCTAGAACGACATTAAACCATCTTTCATAAAGTCAGTAAATCACTCGTACGACACAGGAAGTTTAACTACATTACAAAGACAAGGAATTATTACATTGCTACCGAAAAAGGATAAAGAATTAACCATGTTAGAAAATTGGCGACCGATAACGTTACTAAATATAGATTATAAAATTGCAACAAAGTCAATAGCAAATCGTATTAAAAATGTTATTCCGTTTATTATAGGTTCAGCTCAAACTGGGTTGATGTACTACAGTTTTTAAACGATAATGATAATGCAGGCATTTTATTTTGAGGTTCACATTTTCTAAGTATCGAGTTTCGAGTAGAGAATATCGAGTTTCGAGTAGAGAATATCGAGTTTCGAGTAGAGAAAATCGAGTTTCGAGTAGACAGTATCGAGTATTGAGTAGAGAATATCGAGTTTCGAGTGGAGAAAATCGAGTTTCGAGTAGAGAATATCGAGTTTCGAGTAGAGAAAATCGAGTTTCGAGTAGAGAATATCGAGTTTCGAGTAGAGAAAATCGAGTTTCGAGTAGACAGTATCGAGTATTGAGTAGAGAATATCGAGTTTCGAGTGGAGAAAATCGAGTTTCGAGTAGAGAATATCGAGTTTCGAGTAGAGAAAATCGAGTTTCGAGTAGACAATATCGAGTTTCGAGTAGAGAAAATCTAAGTTTAAAAATTACCAACAGAAAACAGTCAAATATGAGCAGCAATGATGTTATAGAGGCAGCAGACATGTATCCAAGTATTTTCATCTTTATCTTATAATCACATCTGTCTTATTAATACCCTTACATAAGCCCTTGTAACAGTAACATCAAGTTTCCAAGTTTATATAAAAAAATACAGTATATAAAAAATGATGATCCAGGACAAAAAAAAAGTAGATTTGTTTCAATGACCGTTTGGGATTGATAATTGACTCTTGATAATTATAGGTCGAGATTTGTTCTCCGGAGAAACTACGATTCACAGAATCATTTAATCATTTATAATATATAAATGTGGTTAAATTTCTGCTGAACATACTGATCAGATTGGTCATTTCAGTTCTGCCAGATGTTAGATACACATACATTATATATATAAGTATAGATTCCTTTAAAATTAATATTTCTGAATTAATTTACAAAGTAGCGTTCACTATTTTATTAGTCCTCTATCAGTGTATTACCAGGGGGACTATAAGTTAATTTACTCTCTGTCTGTCAGTCCCTCTGTCTGTATGTCCGCAAAAGTGGACAGTACTAACATCTCCACACATTTTTATGAAATGTGCCCGTGCAAGTTTTTCTTCCATTTTAATTTGGCCGTTTGAAGCCTTTTTTCTTGTTCTATCTTCGATGACTGCATTATGTGATTATGGATTAACGGCTCCAGGTATTTTTTATGAAATGTTCCATGTCTAATAAGGTAAAAAAACAAGAGCATCGCCAAGCGGCATATACGCCCGTCGTTTCATTGTTGTAGACCTGATACATTGAAGGAAAATAATTCAAAGACATATAAATCAGAGCGCTATGGACCTTTATCAGGTGTATTCATCGTGTCATGTTGAAGATGTGTACAGTGTTCACATTTCTAAGGATCGAGTTTCGAGTAGAGAATGTCGAGTTTCGAGCAGAGAAAATCTAGTTTCGAGTAGAGAATATCGAGTTTCGAGTGGAGAATATCGAGTTTCGAGTAGAGAATATCGAGTTTCGAGTAGACAATATCGAGTTTCGAGTAGAGAAAATCTAAGTTTAAAAATTACCAATAGAAAACAGTCAAATATTAGCAGCAATGGTATTATAAAGACAGCAGAGATGTATCCAAGTATTTTCATCTTTATCTATTATCACATGTCTTATTAATAAATACCCTTACATAAGCCTTTGTAACAGTAACATCAAGTTTCCAAGTTAATTTGTAAAGTATATAAAAAATGATGACTCGTGATCTTGCTCCAGGACAAAAAAAAAACAAATTGGTTTCAATCATCGTTTGGGATTGATAATTGACTCTTGATAATTAATATCCGGGAACCTGCCCTTCTCTTACTTGCGGATATATTCATATGGATCTTTAACGTGCTCGGAAGAACCCGCTTTACGTCCACATGCGATCATTTCTTCTTGAATTTCTTCGTGAATTCTAAAAGATTTTTTTTTTATCATGCAGAGCACACCTAGTGATTACCTCTACTCAGCGAGCCATTTCCTACGCCGCTAATACCTGAGGCATGCGCATATAATCAAAGTCTGTTCAGTATTTACGAACACATGACACTTTCCTATAACCTTTCGTGAAAAACGAATAAATTGCTATTTTTTTATAAATTTAACCAAGTGCTAATCCATGGGGTGGGAGTGGGGACGGAGCCGGTGTAACCACCGGCGCGCGCCCCACTAAAACCTGCCAAAAACACTTGGGTTTGTGTAGACTTCCTATTGCGTTTGGTTCTGAAATAAAATGAATATACGAACTTGAAAATATCACAATAAAAACATTAGTTTGTAATGTATATACAGTATTGGTGAGATATGCTCGGTTACATTGTATAAGTATAAATCTCTTTTCTGTGTCTGTCTGTCTGTCTCTCTGTCTGTCTGTCGTCTGTCTGTCTGTCTGTCTCTCTCTCTCTCTCTCTCTCTCTCTCCGCTTATATTTGACTTAATATATGAGGATGCGCTCTCTTCTTACCTCAGTATACGGTGCCGGTCTTATAACGCAATTGTGAACATTAGTACGAGATGCGTTGCCGTACACGCGATTGACCTTATTTGTTTCCATTAAAATACAAATTAAAAGCATACTGTGTGTCATTCAAGGCATGTCTAATGTAGATAGGGAATGACAAACTCGAAATTAGATACAAAGCTTTTGGCCAACTGAAGTGATTTCACATAAAAATGTTATTGCAATTTGATTTTCTTGAAAGAAGACACAGCCTTTTTTTTTCTCTCTATTTCTAAAAGTCCTTTCAAAATTGTCGCATATTTATTGCATATATAATTATCTTAGATGTATAGGTGTTCCGTGAACGGTATCTTTTTTTTTTGCTTACGCCTGTAATTCTTCATTTTTGTCGTTTCCATGGGTATGATCCCATTAGGATGCGGTGATGATTCGGCCAGGATAAAATCAACGCATCAAGCGCCGCAAGGATACGGTCATCCTTGTCGCATGCTGGAACGCTTTATTAGAGCATGGTAACACATATTTACTTAAAGCTACAGAGTCTCTATATCAATCGATTTCTTCTTTGTGAGCGTGTCTTTATTTGTAACTCCATGTTCACCAGTTCATGTCGAAATCGGATATTTAAGCGAGGAAATTTAGCGCAGGTAACAGTAATTTTCACAAACAAAAAAATTAGCCTCTTTCGGGGCTCGAACACACGACCTTCTGATTTCATGTCCGGCGCTCTATCCACTGAACTATAACGCTACTGGAGAAAATAGTATACTAACTGCCATTTATTATGAGGCAAAATCGGCCGTTTCCAAAGGTCCATTATCATACTCTTTTTTAACAGAACAGAACAGAACAGAACAATCTTTTATTATGTACAATCTCAGGCAACATGAGTTACAACATGAGAGAATTATTATGCATACAACAAATTATACAATTACTAAGTTTGAATTAAAAAGGATAACACAAACCTCACTTGATATGGTGGGAAAAGTTAGGGGGATAACAGTTGCATGGAATAACATTGCAGCTTCAAATGTGAAGCATGTAAATATATATATTTGTATACTTATTGTTTAACAGTTTGTAATAGAATTCGGACAAAGACACATAGATTGATTTGTATTTTGGTTGACGAATGAGTAAGAAGCTCCTTAAATTTTATAACATTAGCGTGACGGTAAAAATACCGTGGAATGTACTTTTAACGCAGAGGGTCGAAATGAGGGCACTTTAAGAGATAGTGAAATTCGTCGCCAATATCAGAGTCACACAGAGTACAGCGCCTTAAGTTGTACGGGATATTCTCAAACCTACCAGTTTCGACAGGAAATCTATGGTTAGTTGTTCGGAATTTGAATACATAAATATAGTAGTTTCTCGGTAACTTTAGATATGGTTCAAATAAAAGGTCGTCTTTGAATAGGTTATAATTCCGCCCTTTGGACGAATTTTGTAGGTCTGCCCTCCATGATTGTGTAAATTGATCGATTAAAGGTTTTTTAATGGATCGATGAACATATTTGCTTTGCAATAAATGGCGATTAGTCCAAATATCGGAATTTCCTGTGTTGTTAAGTATATTTTTAATGTATTTTAGCCACTTGTATTCGTAATTAGCTGAATTAACCATTGATTCATAACATAAGTTACTAAGTTTTGTTTGTTTACCTAGGATCAATTTATTCCAAAAGTTTATCATTCTCGTTTGTATAGTGACTGCGATTGGGTGTCTGCCTAATTCCGCATATAGCATGTAAGAAGGGGTGCTTTTTTTACTGTTTGTAATTCTTTTTAAAAAATCAGTATGTACACGTTCTATTATATCTAAGTTTTCATATCCCCAAACTTCGCAATTGTAGGTTAATATTGGTAGAATTGTTTGGTCGAATAACTTAAGTTGGAGGTCTAAGGGTAGGTCTAGGTTATTGATTCTCCGATAAAGTAGAAATGACGCTTTCTTGGCTTGTTCGCAAACATATTTGAACGCAACTCAAGATCGATCAATAAATATGTTGTCCATATTGTCGCACGTGTAAATTAAGGACTATCGGTCAGCCATCTTTGATCAAAAACATCCAAAATCGATGAGATATGGTCAAGTGAATTTTTCAACGATGTACGCATTTTAGGCACGAGCAATGTCAACCATATAAGTTACATGACAGTAATTCAACACTATTGATGTGAACATAATATTAAAAAGAATACTTATATGGCAGAAATTGTGCGCTTTATATTCGAAAACTTTGGTACAGTTTTACTCAAAGTTTTTTTTTTTTTATGTGAAATAAACTAGTCCATAAAATAGTCCATTTATCCAGACATCATTTCTGAATAAAATAAGCCATGTTATCACATCATCCAAAATTCGAAATACATGTATTCTCTATTCGAAACTCGATTTTGTCTACTCGAAACTCGATATTGTCTACTCGAAACTTGATTTTGTCTACTCGAAACTCGATTTTCTCTACTCGAAACTCGATATTCTCTACTCGAAACTCGAATTTGTCTACTCGAAACTCGATATTCTCTACTCGAAACTCGAATTTCTCTACTCGAAACTCGATTTTGTCTACTCGAAACTCGAATTTCTCTACTCGATACTCGACTTTCTCTACTCGAAACTCGAAGTTTGGCATCTCTAAATCTTTGTAACAGTACACTTTGCCATGCTCTAAATGGAGATAACCGTGCCCTATGTGGATTTGGTGTCACTAGCTACGCTGAGACACACCGAGGCATTGCATTTTATGAAGGAAAAATGGAAAAAAAACACCGAGGCATTGCATCTGTACAACTTACTATGTACACCGGTAGCTGTATCAGTGTTTGGGAACGAAACAAAAAATAGACATAAAATTTAAAAAAAAAATGAACATGTTATTTGTTGAAAACAAACATTTAAAGTTTTCCGGAAAAATTATCACAAAGTATTGTAGGTATAGACTATAACTACAATACTCCTTAGTCAGCGGACGTATTTACCACTTCGTTTCAGAATATTTAACCATTGCAAAGGAACTATATTGAATTGGGTTTTAAGACGCACCAACACATGAAAGGTTATATGGCGCCTAACAGGCATGAACATGCCAGGCTCAACCTCCATGTACATCGAGATAAAATATGAAAAATGGGCCTAGAACCTTCTCCCCTGAACTGCAGAGTTGCTGCAAATTCTATCGTAGAAACTCCATTTACGCTGGAGCCACGTTTATTGTTTTTCTGCCACTGCTCTTTTGATGTGAGCGAGATGGCACCTGAAACAATGCAGGGATCATGATGAAGACCTTTAATGAACATGAACAGAAAATGATCAAATGAACATGAATTTGGTGGGAAGGTGGGGGGGGGGGGGGATTCTACCCCTCTGCCTACCCCTCCAAAGGGATCTGCAGTTGCCTATTATTTGCCCCGTGACCAAACGGGGCCCCCGGGAACCACACGGGGCACATGCAAAGGAGAGTAGGATAATGTTTGTTTTCAACAAATAACATGTTCATTTTATTTTAAAATTTATATAGATCTATTTTTGCTTAGTGCCCGACACTGATACAGCTACCCGTGACTATGTACTGTACATATAAACAACCTCAATATCGATAAATAATATATTATTGATAAAAAATATCTTAAAACTGAAAAGCTTGTCTTGGATATATGCCCTAAAACGCAAGAAATTGCACGTAGAAATAATAATAAATAATGATCCGGAGTTTTGTGGGTGGGTGGACGTGGGTACGTGCCACCAGAACACCACAGTTTTAAAGGATTGGTTTCAGTTCAATTTCAGGGCTGGCTACGGGCCTGTCACACGTATTTTACACATGTGCAATGCAAACATTCTAAATGCTGAATGCCCCGCCCCGCCACCCCCTCCCCCCCCCCCCCCCCCCCCCACACACACACACAGGCGTGCACACACCCACACGCCTCTCCTCGTTCCTAAATTAATGAGTGCACATGTAAACGGTTTACTTACAGAAATCAAGGGGGGAAAAGTAGCATGATTAAACTTACTGCAGATCTATTGATTGTTTTATTCAAGCATTAACAATTTCCCTGATACTCAACTTGTAAATAATACATTAATCATTGAAATTCAAACGAATCAACGAACATTTGAAACTAAACAACATCCGCGTACGTTCAATGTCAAGTACACGTTATATATACGTCTATTATACGTCATTATTTACGTCACGTGAATTCATACGTGTCAAATGCCAAAAAAAGAATACTTCGGGGATTTACTTCTGTATAGAGAAACGGTTGAATTGAATAACATAACTTAAAATAGATCATTAATATTTTACTATGAAAACATGCGATAAAAAAGTTATAATTTTGTTCTGCTCGCGGTAAAGACGTCAACATAACATTAGATTTTGATGTGCGATAATTCACCATGTGCTAATATGTCCGACATCCTCAAAATAGGCGATCGCATTAAATTTTGGAACTCGGTACTGTCTACTGAAAGCTTGCTTTTCTCCACTCGAAACTCGATATTCTCTACTCGAAACTCGATATTCTCCTCTTCTCTACTCGAAACTCGATATTCTCCACTCGAAACTCGATATTCTCTACTCGAAACTCGATATTCTCCACTCGAAACTCGATATTTTCTACTCAAAACTCGATATCGTCTACTCGAAACTCGATATTCTCTACTCGAAACTCGATATTCTCCACTCGAAACTCGATATTGTCTACTCGAAACTCGATATTCTCCACTCGAAACTCGATATTGTCTATTCGAAACTCGATTTTCTCTACTCGAAACTCGATATTCTCTACTCGAAACTCGATTTTGTCTACTCGAAACTCGAGACTCGAAGAAAAGAATCCCTCTTTTATTTTTGGCAGATTTTGAAAAAGCATTCGATAGCATAAATCATGATTTTATATTTAAGTGCTTAGAGTATTTTAACTTCGGAGAATCTCTAGTAGGATAAGATTATTCTATAACAATACACAAAGTTGTGTTTCAAATAATGGTCACATGTCAGAAGGATTTACAGTACAACAGGGGGTAAGACAAGGATGCCCATTATCTCCAATTTTATTTATTATATCTATTGAAATATTGTCTATTGCAGTCGCCCAAGTGGTATAAGAATTACAAACCAAGAACTTAAACAGACATTCTTTGCTGATGACGCTACTTTTATCACAGACGGATCACGTAGATCTTTTGAAAAGTTAATTAACGTTATAGAAGACTTTCGAGGAATTTCAGGTTTAAAACTTAATACAAAAAAGTCAACTGTTCTACGCGCAGGGTCTTTAGCTAAAAGTAATATCGAATTTTGTAAGAGTAAAAAGTTCATATGGACATCAGACAAAGCAACTACTTTAGGGATGGTTTTACAAATAATAAAGAGAAAATGCATGAATATAACCTAGACCCAAAAATAAAAGATTTTTATGCGTGTCTTAATAGTTGGCGAAAGTACAATTTATCACTATTGGGAAAAATTACAGTCATAAAAACGTTTGCTCTATCTAAACCCATATATCCACTATCAGTTCTTCAAAACCCACAAAAACATATTATGAAAAAAATAACTCAAGCTACTTGCAGTTTTCTTTGGGACTATAAACCAGATAAGATAAATAGAGAAACCATTATACAAGATTATGAAAATGGAGGGCTTAAAATGATTAATATAGAGTTTTATCTTAATTCTCTAAAATGTAGTTGGATTAAGAGAATTTTAGATGATAGTAATAAAGAAAGGACATTGGAAAGAAAATATGTAAATGAAATAAATAAATTAGGAGGAAAACTGCTTTTTGAAGGTAATTTAAATACAACAGATGTAAAAAGATAAATATATGTTAAAAATAAGGGGAACGTTTCTTACAGAAATAATAGAAAGTTGGGCATATGTGAATTTTAGGCAGACTACAGACAACATTTCCAAAGAGATAATATGGAACAATTCAGCAATTAAAATCAATGGCAAACCAACATGTTTAAAAACATGGGAAAATCGTGGGATAAAATATATTGAACAGTTATACGATTATACAAATAAAAGATTTTTCACATTTCCTGAATTCAAACAAATTTATGATATTAGCGAAGTAGATTTTTTAAAATACCATTCACTTATTACAAGTATACCACATGACTGGAAAGAAAAAATCAAGACAGAAGCAATAAACAACATGGAAAACATACATCAATCTTTAATAAACAAAGTTCTTGAAGGAAATAAGGTTAATGGATTAATATATAAATTACTAATAGAAAACAAATGTCAAAAAAAGAATTAAAAACCTCAGAGTAAATGGGAAGATATATTTGAAAATTTAGAGTGGAAACAAATGTATTTAATACATTTTCGATGTACTATAAATATGAAATTAAGAGCATTTCAGTATAACCATCATACTCGAATTTTACCTTCCAATAAACTACTACACAAATGCAAGTGAATTCAATTCTTTGTGATTTTTGCAACATGCATGTGGAAACGATTACACATCTTTTTTGGGAATGTCATATAAGCCAAATATTTTGGTCACAATTACAACAAATTCTACAAAGCAAAGGGTTTCAAATTACTTTTGATTTAAAGACTGTATCATTTGGTTTAATATGTAAAAACAACAGAAACGCTAGTATTTTGAACTTTATTATTATTATTTCAAAATACTTTCTATACAGCAACAAGTATTATAAAACCATCCCTGAAATTGAATGCTTTATGCGATATTTGCATTATAGGAAAGATATTGAGGAAATTATTGCATTTTCTAAGAACACACTTGAACATCCCAATGCCAAATGGAACTTTGTTGACATTTGAGAAATGAAATAGAGATAGAAGGTTAATTAGTAACGATCACTTTCCATAGATATACCTCTTACTATACTCATACTATACTCTTCTTTTTTACTATCTTTCTACCATCTACCTTTCTTTCTCCCTATATATTTCTATTAAAATTAAACGTTTTCTTTTCAATACATTATATTGTAATGTATTGTTGAATATAATTTCATAATTATAGCTTTTGTACATTATTGTATTGAAAAGAAATAAAATGTTAAAAACAAAAAGCATAACAAGAGCAGACCATCAACCATGGCGGCTTCTTCTTTAGTAGGTCTTCCACCATCTTGGCAATAAATTGTAGAGTATCCTGCTTTTGTGGAAAAAGCTTTCTTTGTTTAATGTTATACAGTATTGAACTACCTTTTTACTTATTTATCCATAGCGGTCGCATTTTGTTCGAAGTAAAAAGTGTATTGTTTTGATGAATGTGGAAAAATCTTCGATATCGACCTTACGAAACCCACAATGACAGCCACTCCGAACCTCAATGACCCGGGTCGCCGTCATGGAGATAGAACGCCCGAACAATTACACATTAACACTACTCCAGCACGATGACTGACACGTATTGCTGACATGTGTTTTGCCACTGCATACCAAATTTATTTAAGAAAAAGAATTCTACAGTGTGATAACTACATGAAATATAATGATAACAAGTGTCTATTACTCGTTTATTGGCTATGGAAATATCATGTTAGTTAGTGCCTGATCACATCCAGTTTATCAGGTGAGTCTGAGAAAAGAAAGAAACCCGAGGCATTGACGATGGCTTTATTTGTTCGTGCCGAACCTAATAAACTGTTTACGATCAGGCACTAACATGATATTCTATTAATCATGTTGATCGTTTAAAATCGTTTAATTTACTTTTTTCCCCATTTTTTTTTAGATCAAAAATACCCAGACGTCATCAAAAGAGGTGCTGACGTCATCAAAAGAGGTGCCCCTAACGGGATAGGAAAGTAACTGCCGAGATAAGGTTTAATCTCAGGCAACCCGTTTCTCAGCAGAATTATGTAGAGCGACATGATAATAACTGTTATGGCATGATGCTGCAAATGTTCTTTGACTAATTGCTGTGTTTCCGATACTGTTATATGTCTTAGACAAAACCCTTAAAATGTCTAACTACGGCATATTATGACATATGCTCTTAAGACATCTCTATCGTAACTACATGGTTTATAACCTCAGGCCGAATATTTTTGTCGTTTTATGTTCACCTGTCCCATTCAGAATGGGCTGTCCCTTGTACATGTATGTATCATACGGCATCGTCTCTAAAACATTAAACCCATGACTCATATAAATCCGCTGAGAGAAATTAGATGTCGCTTCGCCTTTAATAGCTTTAAAGCCTAATTCGCGAACAAAGGCGATACTTGCGCCCATTAATTTAGTCCCGAGCCCCAAACGCCTGTAGTTTTTGTTCACTCCCAATGTATAGAAATGTATAGCTTCGTCCAGGCCATATTTGTCGAAAAATGCCACCTCTGCGTCTTTATGAGATAAGAAAGTAAAAAGTTCTCTCAAATTTTCATAATCCACATCAGAAAGGTCGGTTACGTCACTCCTTTTCATAACGCTGCTGGTGCGAATACCCATTACCTCGTTAGTTTCGTTAGATACCATCATAATGGAAATGTTTTCTCTCAAAATTCTCCTTGAGAACTTCTCGAAAGCCGGGTGCCATACAACGCCGAATGCTCTAGAGAGCGGTTCGTCCGGTGTGAAATGGTTACCCAGGATGTCGCAAGCGTCAGCGAAGCGGTCTTCTGTTATAAGTTCGAGCCGTCCACCTTCAACTGTGAACTCATCTTTAACTGTATTAAAGGCCTGTAAAGGAATATTCGAAATCATTAAGTAAATATAAAGTATAATTGTGATGAATGAACAAACTTGTATTGGTCTTGGTGGAGGATTTGGTGGATGGCGCGAGCATGTGTGTGTCGGGGGTGGCGGGGAGTGTGTGTGTGGTGGGGTGGGGGGGGGGGGGAGTGTGTCATAGGGTGGCATTTTACTTTGTAATAAATAAAATGCTTAATAGTTACTTCTATGTCAAAATGCAAGGTGGGGTGGGGATGGAGTGGGGAGAGTGTTTTATTGGGTGGCATTTTACATAGGGTGGCATTTTACTTTGTAATAAATAAAATGCTTAATAGTTACTTCTATGTCAAAATGCAAGGTGGGGTGGGGATGGAGTGGGGAGAGTGTTTTATTGGGTGGCATTTTACTTTGTAATAAGTAAAATGCTTAATAGTTACTTATATGTCAAAATGCAAAAGTAAGAAACATTTAGTGGTTGTTATCCCTGTTTAGTTAGTTACTATACGTCAGTTACTCGGATTACTAATCGGTTCAGTCGTTCTATTAAGAGTAGTATTAAAATATTAAAATGCAGAAACTTATTTCATTTTATTATGTTAAAAATGGAACCGTTCCGAATTACAATTCAAACATTTTCCCACAGCTAGTTGGAGCTGCCAGCGCATACAATCTCAGAAATAACGATAACTACACTTGAATATACAATAAATCGTTTGTTCCTTCCTCTCTTAAACTATGAAATGACTTGCCAATAGAAATACGAAACTCTGTAAGTATCGCAATTTTTAAGAGAAGACTATTAACATCTGTATTTTTTAGTACAAAATTGCCACCATACTACTTATGTTGACAAAGATTATTTGCCGTTTTACATGCCAGAATGAGGAATTTTCGTAGCAATTATACTTTAACCATTTACGAGATTCATTCCGCCACGCAGCACTAAACAAACGCTAGTATGAATGTCAATAATTACTGAAAAGGGGATCCCTTGGAAGCAACAAACAAGAGAGAAAAGTAGCAGACTCGGTTTTATTGAGTCCGTTCTTGAGAGGTAATATATATTTTGCAACAACTCTCAAGCAGTATTCCTTCTGGTATTATGTTCACATCAATAGTGTTGACTTACTGTCAAGTACTATATGGTTGCAATTGTTCATGCCTAAAAATATTCCACCCATTTTGGATCATATTTTTAAAGATGGCGGGCCAATAATCTTTCAGAAGAGTAGTGATTCCAAACAAATGTAAACAAAGAAGCCCACTGACTTAAAAACCCTAAAAAAAAATGCTTTAAATCCATTCACGGTTTTTGAAAAGGTGTCGCCACAAAATTGAATTTTGAGTTTTTATAGCTTTGTTGGCCGTTTTAAATATCGCGTCAAAATGGTTTTACTTAGGTCCAACTTAAACATCGTTAGTAACATTCCTGTAAAATCCATGAAAACCAGTCAAGACGTTTCAGACATGCTTTTTCCCATATTGCACTATGTAAAAAGAGAGAACACTTGACGGCCTTGTTTGACATCGAATCTAAATGAATTCTGTTCAGTACTAACTACATGCCATATGCCAGTCATTTTGGTAAAGGTTCCAAATCAATATCACTTACTTTTTTTTTGAGACGTAATCGCCACAACATAGCATTTTGAAATTATATATGTTTATTTGTGTAATTTTAGCTATGTATATGTTTCGCGATTTTGAATTTTTCGTCAAGCTGACTTTCACTTAGGATCAGCTAAACATCGGTCCCGTGCGTCAATCGCTTTTGCTCATAATCTGAACTTCTCCTTTTATAAGTAAAAGTTGGGTGTTCATATTTAGCCCATTGTTTGATTAGGATGACAATGAAGGTTTTAAATCCAGATTTTGACCCCAGGTGCCAGACCAAGGTCAAAAGGTCAAATCATCAATATGGATATTAAACTCATGAATTTCAATATGTTTCAGTGAAATTTCTTACATGCTATAAGTATAATGATATACGTGTACAATAGGGGGCGAGCTTTCGATTTGATATACGGATCCTTCTTCTTAGGGGACAATTGACGTGTCTGCCAACTTATGGTGATATGAAAGTGAGTTACCCCTTAGTACAATAGCTATACATATGGAAATATCCATTAAACATAGTAACGCGTGTTATATGTAAGTTCGCAGGATTACCTTAGGACCTTAAGTTCATTGAATAAACGATCTGAGTGTATGTTGTAATATATATTATCTAATATATAATAACGGTGAACAATAATGTCAGACAACCAACTGCATTTTATTTACTTATTAAAGATAAACAACGTTACTTTTACTATTGTTTCCCGTGTAAGATTATCCGAGGCAGGTGTTGATAGTGTGGTAGCCATTTTGGTGAAGTCTTAGTCTGTTATCTTCTTTGGTCTGCATGTAACCTAGATAAAACAAGGTTATCATGGTTAATATGCCTTCTTTTTCATGTATATATTAGTTTAATAAATTCAATAATAAATTAGCACGAATGTGAGATTCTATTTATTACATAGCTTATAACGACACAATACGTCAGAAAACGTACAGTAATGTGACGTCCATGACGTCATTAACGTTATGTTATACCTCTAGAGGAATATCGAAAATATTGAATGGTGTTATTACACTTTCACAACGCATGTTATGTGATAAAAATTTGTATAACATATTAAAGGGATAACCGGCAATCGTGATTATTTCAAAACTAGCGTCAAATTTATTGTTTATTAATTATTTGAACTGTCAATTTAAGTAAAATGTTTTATGCTTGTTTCTATTGTTGATTATGTTGCATCAATAATATAAACCATATGGCAGAATAATAAAATCTAACATAGTTCCTTATAATACTCAGTGCTGCTTGGTTATTGAGGCAGTTTTAAAGTTCCTATCACGACCTCTGACGCCACGTCCTTCACTAAACCGTTAGGACGTCATCTTAAACGGTTATAGACTTCAGAAAACATCCAAAACTACTATTACGTTATTTTCAAGCAGACTAGAAGTTGAAATTGTTAAAACCATGATAAAGTTGTATATTTTCTTCATTTGGTGTTGAGAGATGGACATAAGTGTAAGGGCAATAATTTGTTTGTATAATGTTTAACCTCTCGAAAATGCGTGTATTAAATACGCAAACATCCATTTCAGATAAGAAATCAAATACTTGCAACGGGTTTAATATTGTGTGAAATCAAAACCTGGATTTTGGGACTTGAAACACATCGAAATCGCGACCATACGGCCCTCGGTATCGATGATCTTCAAATCATGCCCATATATAAACCAGCTGGAATGTTTTATTTATTAAGTTGAAAACACCTGAATGTTTTACATTTTATTTAATCTGATACGAACAGGTTTAAAGTTAAAATGCTACTGGGTTCATTCCGGATTCAGTCGATATCGAATTTGACATGCATGATACATGCTTCAAGATTGCCGTGGGCGCCTATAAGACGAAATATCATTTAAGTACAAAACGTCATCATTATTAGCTTTGCTTGTACAAGTGTAAATGTTTTTATTCAGCTGCCAAAGGCAGCTGATCCTTATATGGTTTCTGTGTCTGTCTATGGTTAACAGACTGTGAATCATATAGTCGACGAAAAGCATTCATTACAACTTCAATTACTCGTGAACCGGTCTAAAAAACTTGAATGGTATAAACACATATTTTGTAATGTTGAAAGGTTACCATTTCACTTGCTGAAATGACGTTTTCGTAAAATAGTCAACTGAAATGTAGCATGCAGTCATTATTATTCTAGGTATATTGGCGACAAAACATTCACTCCCTCTGTAGCGCAGTTGATCGAGGCTTCGTGTTAGTGCTGTCGGAGGAAGATAGTGCCGTCGGAGAAAAGGAGGGTTCAAGCCTGCTGATTTCCATTTTTTTTTAATTTTCATTATTATGGGTTTCATTAATGGTAAGGTAGTAACAGTTCCTTTGTATTTTTCGCTTTGATGACGCAATCTTAGAATTGCACATGGTAACAGTGAATAGTGCATATGTGTTGTAATGCACACGCTAACGCACGCGTATCCCTTACATGTGAACACTTGTATTTCTGTGCTGATGTGTACTTCTAGCAAGTCGTGTTACAAAGGTGAATTGTAAAGAATATGTAAGGCATATCAAGGTATTTGAACAGAAAGAAGCGAGGTCACCCACATTGATTCAAACTGCTTGGTAGGAAGAACTGATGGTAAAAATCGGGAAAAATGTAAGAAAAAAACGATCGTGGCGTGTTTATGTCTCCGTGACAACATTTAGTTTTTTCAAAATTGTTTTAACACCCGTGACTTGACACTGGACTTGATCTATTGTTATGTTAACTTTTTGTCTCTCGGCAGCTATTTTACGCTTGCGTAAAACCTTGCTTGTTTACATTTGTATATTACAGTCATTAAGAAACGTTTAAAATGCATGAGGCTCAGAATGGGATGCTGAGTTGTCCATCGTCCCTCCGTCATCCGTCCGTCCGGCTTTAGCTTTTGACTCGTTAAGACGATAGGACCTTCGTTTTTAATTCGATCCTTAACAAACTTTACCAGATTGTTAATATCAAGGAAAGCTCGGAAAAGTTCAAAAATCAGCCAGATCGGACCAAATGTTATGGCCCTTGATTTAGTTAAAAATGATATATTTGCCTCGTTAAGAAGATAGGGCCTTCATTTTGCATCCGATCTTTACCAAACTATAACACGTCGTTAATATTAATGAAAGCTCGGATACGTTTGAAAAACAGCCTGATCAAACTAGTAACAGCGGAGTTATGGCCCTTGATTTAGTTAAAAATGCTATATTTTGCCTCGTAAAAACTACAGGCGTTCACGATTCAGCATGGAAGTACATTCATACTGACGGAATGTCTCCGCCCCATACCTCGCTAAATGTAAACAACAATGTGAATATATAATGAGCAGTTGTCACTCTAGTCACCGATTCTTCGACCGATTGTTGCCGCAGTTACACACAAGTGAATGTGTGTAGTCTACATCATTGTTTTTTGAATGTGCATGAAAGGTCTCACGCAGCCTTGCAGTGAAATTAACGCAATAGTTTGCGCAGTGAACGATGCTTGATTTATTTTTTTAGTGGCCGATCATCATTCTCACAGAGTTAAATTGTCCGCACGGTTTTAAGCCCGGTACACACGGTAATATTATCTCATAGGACAAATCTTATAAGACAAATCTTATACAATCTATCTTGTGAGATTAATTGTATAGGATTTTCTTGTGACCTTCATAAATAATAGTAATACATACACGCACGCACGCACGCACGCACGCACACACACACACACACACACACACACACAAACACACGGATACCCACTCCCGCACCCACCCTCTCTTCCCCCTGCCTGCTTGCTTGCCTGCCTGCCTGCCTGCCTGCCTACCTACTTACATATATGCATACATATACACGTACAGACGTATGTACGAACACACATACGCACATAAACAAGTACATACGTGCACACACATATGTACATCCACACATACTTGCATACACATATCCAGGCACACATACACACTTATCACCTACTAGTATATGCATACACACACAAACACATACACGTTCAGTAAATACAGCATATGAGTAACGTCTATAGGTTCGACTCGAACACACATCAGAGCCTTCCATAATGTCGGTTTTGTGAGAAATATTGAAGAAATTGTGACATGACACCCCAACAGCTTGTCCGTGACTATTCGTGTCCGTGAAAAATCGCACAGTGGATTCACCACGTACGCGGAGACGGACACGGAATGGATACATGTAATATACCCAACATTTTCTGTACTTTACCGATTCTTTACGGACATGGACCAGGACTTGGACCAGGACACGGACCACGGATCACGTACACATGGAATGCAGTTATGACATGCAAAGACAAGTCCGGGGTCCTATTCATAGACAAATGATATATGACTATATACTCAGCAAAAATAAAAAGTATCCACTTTGTTTTCCTGCAAAATATGAGACTAACAATTGTAGCATGCTGTTTCTTGTAATAACATCTTTAGAAAGTTTATTCAAATACACAGAAAATATTAAAAACTCGCCATTATCTCGTGTTTCCCTTTTACAATTCGGTGTAAAGTGGACACAGGAGATATTGTTACATGCGATATTAGCGAGTTTGTGAATATTTTCTGAGGATTTGAATGAACATTCTAAGGCCCGGTACACACGGTACGATTATCTCATAGGACAAATCTTATAAGACAAATCTGATAAAATCTATTTTATGAGATTGCCTGTACACACGGTGAGATTAATTTTATGGGATTTTCTGGTGACCTTCAAATAAGTGCACACTGGATCTTTCCTGAATGTAAACGAATGAAAGCGCCTTGTCATACATCTTTCTTGTCGTAGTCTTTGTGCGTGACTGTCCACAAAACTTCCTCTTCCTCATAATATCCTAGCAATTCATCCATGTTATCATTCGTCCAGTTTCCTGCCATGTTGCTATGTATGAACTAAAATACCCGCGTGTACAAATCTACAATGCATGTAGACCCTATGCTGCGAAGTTTATGTCAAATCTGGAACGCAGTACACCTTGGCCTCAGTGTCATCATGTGTGGTTGAATGGCGGCGCTTTTGATCTTGTCTTATGGAAATAGAGCATGTTCTATTTCTGGAAGACATCTTTCAGGTCATAAATTGTGTCTTAAGCCCCTGTACACACGATGCAATTTGTCTCACAAGACATATCTTATAAGATAAATCTTACCGTGTGTACCGGGCTTAAATCTGGGCTATCGTCGTTAACCTTTACATTTGTTAAGCTTTGTTAATTTCGTTTTCACACCTTTGTTTTTAAACTGTGATTTTTTTTTATTATTCGGTATATTTCGATGAAATGTTGAGTGAACATCAGATAAAGATGTTATTAAAAGGAAATCATGATACAATTGTTAGTTCCTTATAACAGTCTCAGATTTTGCAGGAAAACAAAGTGGAAGCAGCATTTGTTTTCTCGGTTATTTGTAGTGGAACTATCTTAATTTGACCTCACAACATATAATTAGTGGGGGTTGGGGGTGTGGGGAGGGTGGGTCCCCACTATGATACGGTTGCCTGTGTAATATCCCAGCAAATCTTCAATTTTATCATTCGTCCAGTTTCCTGCCATGTTGTTATGTATAACTAAAATACCCGCGTGTACAAATCTACAATGCATGTAGCCCCTATGCTGCGAAATTTATGTCAAATCTGAAACGCAATACAACTCGGCCTGTCACCATGTGTGGTTGAATGGCGGTGCGTTTGATCTTGTCTTATGGAAATAGAGCATGTTCTATTTCTGGAAGATATCTTTCAGATTAAGCCCCTGTACACACGATGCAATTTTTCTTATCTTATAAGATAAATCTTACCGTGTGTACCGGGCTTTACACAACTCTGGAAAGCGAGAATGTCGATCATAGGAATTATTTTATTTCGTGCACTTAAGGTAGTTTCTATGGAAAGCCGTAGGTGACCCTGTGATTATAATTATTTTTTACTATATGTTTAACTGAATTATTATAATCAACACATTTCTACGAATTTGTACGTGTTATCATTATTATCAAAATCCATACATTTTTAGCTCTCTGGAAAAATGTATACATTCTGAAAATGTTAACATTTTTATTATAACCACCACATTTCTACGATTGTGTACGTGTTATCATTATTATCAAAATCCATACATCTTTAGCTGTCTGAAAAAATGTATACATTCTGAAAATGTTAACATTTTTATTATAACCCGCACATGTCTGAAAATGTTAACATTTTTATTATAACCCGCACATGACATTGTATGCATTATAATTATAACAACATCCGTACGATTACCTCCCTTAGCTCTCTGAAAATGTATAGATTCTCAAAATGTTAACATTCTGAAAATCGATACATGTGCGTCTTATAATCCTAAATCTCGCGAGACAATTTATGTTCGGGGGAATTGGCTTTTGGAAAATGTGTGCATTATAATTCTAAATCTCGCGAGACAATTTATGTTCGGGGGAATTGACTTTTGGGAAATGTGTGCATTATAATTCTAAATCTCGCGAGACAATTTATGTCCGGGGGAATTGGCTTTTGGAAAATGTGTGTATTATAATATTTGACCTCAATATTTTGAGGGAACACCTAAGTACATCTCGCGAGATATTGGCTGGAGCGGCTGACTGTTCATTGTTTGCAAAGACGTGAAAGAGTGTGCAGCTGTATCTTGATCGGCTAATTAGGTAAGCATATTTACATGACTGATTATGCATTTGTGGCGTTTTCAATTAACCTTTTCCATTGTCTATGAGGTGCATTATCTCGACCTCCAGACTTCTTAGACTTAGACGTGTACTGTGATCAGAAGGAATTATCAACTCGGCCCCTACCGGCCCTAGTCAGCTCGGCCCCTGGTCAACTGGGCCCCTATTTGGTCAACACGGCCCAACACAAATAGTGTTGACCAAATAGGGGCCCAATTGACCGGAAATAGTCAACTCGGCCCCCGCTGTATAACAAATGGTCAACTCGGCCCATAGTCAACTCGGCCCCATATATATATATTAAAACAAATGGTCAACTCGGCCCATAGTCAACTCGGCCCCATATATATATATTAGATATATATATATGGGGCCGAGTTGACTATGGGCCGAGTATATATTAGATATATATATATGGGGCCGAGTTGACTATGGGCCGAGTTGACCATTTGTTTTTATTAAAACAAATGGTCAACTCGGCCCATAGTCAACTCGGCCCCATATATATATATTAGATATATATATATGGGGCCGAGTTGACTATGGGCCGAGTTGACCATTTGTTTCCATAGTCAACTCGGCCCCATATATATATATTAGATATATATATATGGGGCCGAGTTGACTATGGGCCGAGTTGACCATTTGTTTTACAGCGGGGGAATATATATATATGGGGCCGAGTTGACTATGGGCCGAGTTGACCATTTGTTCTACATCGGGGGCCGAGTTGACTATTTGTGTTGGGCCGTGTTGACCAAATAGGGACCCAGTTGACCAGGGGCCGAGCTGACTAGGGCCGGTAGGGGCCGAGTTGATAATTCCTTCTGATCACAGTACACGTCTAAGTCTAAGAAGTCTGGAGGTCGAGATAATGCACCTCATAGACAATGAAAAAGGTTAATTGAAAACGCCACAAATGCATAATCAGTCATGTAAATATGCTTACCTAATTAGCCGATCAAGATACAGCTGCACACTCTTTCACGTCTTTGCAAACAATGAACAGTCAGCCGCTCCAGCCAATATCTCGCGAGATGTACTTGGTGTTCCCTCAAAATATTGAGGTCAAATATTATAATACACACATTTTCCAAAAGCCAATTCCCCCGGACATAAATTGTCTCGCGAGATTTAAAATTATAATGCACACATTTCCCAAAAGTCAATTCCCCCGAACATAAATTGTCTCGCGAGATTTAGAATTATAATGCACACATTTTCCAAAAGCCAATTCCCCCGAACATAAATTGTCTCGCGAGATTTAGGATTATAAGACGCACATGTATCGATTTTCAGAATGTTAACATTTTGAGAATGTATACATTTTCAGAGAGCTAAGGGAGGTAATCGTACGGATGTTGTTATAATTATAATGCATACAATGTCATGTGCGGGTTATAATAAAAATGTTAACATTTTCAGACATGTGCGGGTTATAATAAAAATGTTAACATTTTCAGAATGTATACATTTTTTCAGACAGCTAAAGATGTATGGATTTTGATAATAATGATAACACGTACACAATCGTAGAAATGTGGTGGTTATAATAAAAATGTTAACATTTTCAGAATGTATACATTTTTCCAGAGAGCTAAAAATGTATGGATTTTGATAATAATGATAACACGTACAAATTCGTAGAAATGTGTTGATTATAATAATTCAGTTAAACATATAGTAAAAAATAATTATAATCACAGGGTCACCTACGGCTTTCCATAAGTTTCAGCCTATTTCTAATAAATTTGACTTGAATATGCTATTTTGAAAGTAATAACTTCCAACACTGCTGGTGACGCCCAAAGTTATTTTCGCGGAGTGGAATACATCAACATCCAATAACAAAAAATTGAGTCTTTAAAAGTACATGCACTCAGTGTTATATGTTATGTTAGTATACCTCACATAAAATCCCCATAGACAACAATGTGTAATTTCTTACTATCCCACGCGAGGGTGATAGTACAGGGTGATGGTAAATCGCAGGGTCATAGTAAAACATTATCGCATGCGCAGCTTTCATGCGCGTTGGAGTACATACTGTTGTGGTGACGTCATCGGCTCAGTATGGTGAAATGCTATTTTTAATTTATCATCAATTCAAAAGTACTTTACCGATTTTAATAAATTACAACTCATTTTCTTAGTAACGTTATTTACAAGTCAACGCTATAACTTTCATAGAAATATTTTGAAAAAAAGTTATTTTTGAAAGGAAAAAAAATTAGTGAAATCTGTAATGAAAATGAACCTTATTTTAGGCACGACCGG